>VUQG01006033.1:13828-41611 GCA_015106755.1 Etia nguti | reverse complement strand
AAAAAAGTTTAAAATTTAAAAAAAAAAAACAAAAAAAAAAAAACAACAACAACCAAAAAAAAAAAAAGATCTGCATATCTGCTTGCTGACAGATGCCTGCAGCAATTGTCTGTTCTTTCTGCATCAAACACTCTCACCATGTCTCCTTTGGTCTCATCTACGTCAGTTCTCACCTTCAACCATTCACACATCCTTGCAATATGTTCGCGTTCATTTCCCATGACGATTCTATGCAGAAATTACGGTTTTTCACACAGTGTCCTCTATCTAATTAGTGCAACTCCACCTAGTGGCCACAGTGAAGCACTGTCAGCCATGGAGTGACAGCAGTTTAGAAGGCATATGTTCTAGACTAAGGGGAATCTTCCTCATACATATTAGGGCCAACATTTTCTGCGTGTTCCTCTACATGTGCTGAGATTTTTCCAACCACAGCAAAAATTCAGGTCCACACGACTGCAGGCAATCCGACATATCTTACTGGTTTGAAAGCAAAGCTGTTTGAGTAATATTTAATGTTAAAAGTTATTACATTTATTGTGACACCTCTTTGTACTTGACTGTAACCCTGTATGCCACTCTAAGTCAAAACCCAGATGCAGTTAATACAGAACCACCTTCATCGATTTCAGTAAGTGTCGTAGTCAGGTTTTAATCAAAACCTATCAACCCCCCCACGATGTGGTTCACTTTGTCAAACATTAGTAAGCTGAATTTTTCGGGGGGTGTTATAAAAGTTAGAGTTTGTGCTCTGTCAGTCACATCTCATGCATCTGCACTACTCACATTTCATTTCCTAGTCGATGGATTCCCTAAATTAAGATGGAGATGGTTTCTGTTCTGTATTGTTCTCTCATTGCACACTGAATCCTAGTTAACAAAATTCTCCAATTTGAAGAATTCCTGCAGATGCAAACACTGTTTTTTGGGTTTCGCAGGATGTACCGGCAGAGATCTGCATGGTTTACAAAGTGTTGTACTGACTCTGGCTGGATTTTTCACATGAGTTCATTTGGGATGGTGCTTGTGATTTCTATTGAGTTTGCAGTCGGCATCTTGGTCTTAAAGCAAGATTCTGACCTCTCAATGCACTGTGAAGCAATATTCTAATAAGTGGGGCCATATTTTGTCTGTAGCATGCTCATGGGAACACATATTGCAGGGTATTTCCAATCGGTTCAAATTATTCCCCTGAAACCAATCAACACAACAGTGCCATCAAGGTTTTTGGTTTAAATGATACCAGAAACTCCATTATGGCTTATGTTGCATATTGGAAAAACCTCAAAGGTACATAAGCATTAAACTTTTTATGTTTAACTAAACAAATTTCTATGTTTTCCATATAACAGTCTCATTAGCTTGAGGATCTGGGTTAAATTAATATATCCAAGTTTTGGTATTTGTTTAAATATAGAAATAAAGATATTGGTGCGCACATGTAGGCTTTCAAGACTTGATAGAAATACATTTGTAAAGATTCTTTAAGTTTTGTTTTCACTTCCATACAAATTGACATTTTTTATGCGAAGTGATGAATCTGAACATCACATTTGATTTTGAAAGTTACTGAAATTGCTGGACACAGCACTCCTTCGATCTGATGTGTGATGGGCATGTAGGAGGAGGGAGTTTCCAAGGCGATCTGACTGTTCTGAAGAAGCATACCAAGAGCTTTTAATCGTGAAGCTAGTCCTTACCTCACAATGTGACAACGTTGCATCAGTCAGAAAAGTCCCTCGCTGCAATCATAGCGTCACAATCCAGAAAATTAATGGTGCCACTTTTCTTTCATATTATCTCTAAAAACAGCACCATGTTCGCATTAAGGGAAGTTTGTAGCAAATTATTCGGTATCAGTTTGTTTTCAGCAGCAGTTTCGTAGCTGCAACAGTTTGTCACAGCATTTGGAAAATCCCTCTATTTTAATCAGTTCCATCAACATCACTTTTTTGTTTTAGCTTTTGGGCGATTTAGAAGCACCGATGAGTGATTTCAGCTTGGCTAAACTTTTCAGCAGCAGATTTACACAAACCCAGCTGAACCCTACTTTTCTTGGATTAAAAAAAATATATATATAGCAAAGGCTGAGCACCCTGCTACAATTGGTCAACTTCAAAATGCTCCTATCCACACATGGCTACAGCCCACAATCAATAACAGCACTGATATTGATGGAACAGGATTGGCTGAGGGAAACGTGCGTGCTTAAACCACACAGCAGAAATTTAGTGTGCTCCAAAATTTTAAATGAGAATTTGTATTTTTGCCTCAGTAGTAAGACTGGGGAATCTTGCTGTAGTTCTCCAGGTTTTCCTCAATCTACTGCCATAAATTGGAGCAGACCCCTAAAGTGGGTCATAGAGGATGCCCACACGCACCTGTACTTAAAGAGACAAGGTGCTGTCACCTTCAGACCACAATAAACAGGAAGCACAAAGTGACCAGACACACTCTGAATTTCCCCCCTAGTCTTTGGGCCTATCATGTAGTGACGCCGGCTGACAGATGCCCGGCTCCCACCCTGGTGACAGAAATGAAGAGTGAGGCACCAGTCGGCGCTGATCAGAGGTCTGCTCCTCATTCCTCACCAGGTGTGCTAATGGCCTCAGACAACACTAGGGGCGACAGGCAGGCACCTGGTGTCAAACACGTCTTTACAGAGCGCGAGATGAAGTTTAGTCTCCTTACATATGTGTGACTGAATTTGAAAAGACTTTAAATGCCTAAAATGAAGTCCTCAGTTTACCATCCTGAAACCAACAGATAGTAACTACCTACATGTCTGATGAAAATTGAGATGACTCTGGCTTTTTTTTCCTACAATTTCCTCACCTTATAAACAAAATGTGTAATTTGATGAGAAAATAGACAAAGCAGAGCAGAGCACCATTAACTGCAGCCTCTCTAAAATGCTTGTAGTTTTATTGAACTGAACATAGACTTTCTTTAAAGAAATAAATGTTCAACTGAACAAGAAAGCTACAGCAAAACATGCTTTCCATGTGGACTACTTGGATAGTGCCACTCTCTTTGAATAAAAACTAAAAACTAAGGCTCTTAGTGGCACTGTTACATTTAGCTAAAAGTTCAAATATAAAACACACGCACTGGACCAATATAGGTATGTGTGCTACAATGTTTAAGCTTCACCTACTAAACTAAAAAGTTATTTATTTTAATAAATTAATTGTATTCAGTTGTTGTAAAGGTTAAAGAACATACAAAAGTGTGCTTAGCAATAGTTACTAGTCAGATTTTCTTCTTCAGACAGCACCAAGCCGACTATAAGCAGAAGCTGGTTAACTAATCAGTTTTATATTTCCCAAAATCCAGGCCAATTCTTTCACACGAGCCAAGCTTCACCATAAAATAATCAAATGAGGCCGACGCTGAGGCTGCGTTTTGTGTAAATCATGTTTAACTGAAGCAAAAAAGAAAAAAAAATTGCATTGCAAGAGACCTTGAAACATGCATATAGATTATATACGTGCATTTTTGACGAACTTACAGCAAAATGTGCTTTCCTTGTGGACTGTATTGAAACAAATCTCTGCAGAAAAGTTGGACTCCTGACTTTGTATGGGCTTTCTTCCTCAGCAGACATGTCACTGTATAAGTGCGGATGTAAAAAATGAGATCACTGGTATTTTTTAAGGTGATTAATGTCCCTGGGAGCACCTTTGCTTCCTTTGCTTTTCCTAATGTGACTGTGAAAAGGCCTGTTGCTGTATAAATCCTGCCTTTGACCCCTGAATTTTACTGGATCCACTGGATCTCATAAACAATAATAAACACATAACGTTCTCATGTCGGTCTTTACATTGACGTTGATGCAAGAAAATCGTCCCTTCACCAGGACATTTACAAAATTAAACTCAGTGGTTACGAAGAGCTAGAAACTGAATCGGTATGAACTGAAGAAAAAGTAGCTTGTGTAGCATTTCCAAAAGATGTAGTATTTAATGTTTTTGTTGACATCTGTCAGAAAAAGAGGTGCCTCTCACATTAACAAAGCTGTACAATCACCAGTTCATATTTTAAGTGCAATTAATAGAACAAAGATTAGTTTAGAATTAAGGATGTTGTGGCAAAAACAACGAGGGAAGAGTTTTATGTTGACAGTTTGAGTTATGGCGCTCTTGTTAATATAGTACACTGAATGCTACTGCACCTCGTGAGTGTATGATCTCGCATCAAACAGCAGAGTAATGCTTTCAGATGGCTCAGGAAAGACCCCTGCTGGATACTGCAGATATTACAACCAGCTTCACCCTGACCCCTGGTGTTGGACCCCTCATACCTCTGTTTCCCCTCAGTCTGTGTTCACCTTGAAAGCACATTTCTCTTGATGTTTGGGAACTGTATTTCCAGAAATTTTACTGTAATGCAATGGCGTGAAGGATGGAGCTCAAACAACTCGAGCAACAAGCATGTAAATTTTTGGGTGTGACCCCCGTGCACTGAACCGATCCTCCTTTATTTAATAGCTTTTGAACTGCAATACAGGAAGAAATAAGAAGAAAGATTTCTGCTAGGGAAATGGAAATTCTTATTTATTAAATGTCAAATAGGTTTATTGTAAATGTTTTTTAATTGATTAAAATTAAAGCTTATACATGAACAGTGTTGAACAGCCGTGTTGATGTTGTCCTTTTATTCAACTGATGCAGCAACTTTTGGGGACAGTGTAACCCATGTTTTTGGTACAAACTTCCCTTAAATGCAGACCAATAATGAATTAAGTACTCCCCAAAGAAGAAACATTAATTACATTTGGCTGTGCATAAGATGCAGACTTTAGGTTGCAGTGTTCAAACAACATAAGTGAGCGGCTAACATCATTTATCACAGAAAACCAAAGACAATAAATAAAAAGATCTCTCTCACACCCCTCCAACTGTTTATTTAATGACCTTGGTGTCAGGGTTAGAGGTAGCATTAGTGTTCGGTTAGGGTATGGGTTTGATACACTTAAACTTAATTTATAATGCTGCATACAATCTTTGCAATAGTGGATAACTTATTGTGTTGTTTGCATTTATACGTGTGGCGTGTATGCATTGCTCTGCCATCACAAGTGAAAGTTATCACAGGCTAATAAGGTCTTTGTTTCTGGATTTACATTTCTGGGAAGGTGGAGGTTATGCTGAATCTGCATCAGAGTCTATCATAAATTGAGGGGTAAGATATTTGTGAGTGCTTTCATGTCATGGGATGTTCTCCCAAAGATAACAAACATGGATGCCTTAGTGTATGTGTGCCCCTCTCCCCCCACACAGTGAAGCAAATATCTGTCCCTCTAACAGAGAACAACTTTCAGATAAAATGTAAGACGTGCTCATCCAAATGACCTCAGAGTCAGTGCTGCGCTTACTCGATCCCTCAGCAGAACACCATCCAGGTAGAAAGTAGATTGCTTACCTCAAAAACTGTCCATTCAAACAAGTACAGTACTGTAGAAAAGTATTTAACCAACTACAATTTCTCAGTCAGACAGAAAAACAGGGAAAATGACTGTTTTTCTGTCTGACTATTGTCAGGCAGATGCTTTCCAGATGATATTGCAAGGTGAATTAAAATCTGATGGTACTTACTGCATTCACTGTTTCATCAATTTTGACAAGATCACCAACACTACTGGCTGAAATGCACCCCCAAACCATGACAGAGCCTCCACCGTGTTTTACAGATGGCTGGAGACGATCACTGTTGTACTGCTCTCCTGACGTCTTCAGTACATACTGAACTATTTAATCCAATAATTTCAAATTTGGATTTATCACTCCATCAGACCTGTAGCCAATGCCAAAAATACTACTTTATGCCTGTCGAACTGTGCCATCTTTTACATTTTCTATAGAGTCACAAAGGAAATCAGAACAAATGATGCGTTTTTGTGACAGGCTGCTAGCATCCAAAAGAAGAAAGTTCTTTTAGATGCAATTTAAAATTGGTCCTTTGCAAAGTTGTTTGTTTTGACACTGATTCACTCCTTCAGTTATGAGCCTTTTTTATGCTCGAGTGGTTATTGGTTAAATATTCCTCTGAAAATCTGATCAGGTAAAAGGAGGGACTGAAAATTACCTTCAAAAACCCCAGAGAGCTCAAGATCACTTTCCTGGCTCACAGGAAGCAAAATACACTGTTCAAAAAAATTTAAGTGTGCCACCTGGCAATTTGCTGCCCTCTGTTGTGTGATTGGCAGATGAATCTTGAAAAGGAAATAGTAATGTGTGATGTGCGCTCGGCTTGCTTCTGTGGGAATTCAAGGACAAAATGATCTCACTCTTGTGTGAGTGTTTATGAGTTATGTGTGACCACAAGTTTTGATTGGAAGGATTAAATTTGTCAAGACTTAGCATGTGAGAAAAGCCCTAGAAAATGACCTCCAGCAGGCCACTGGTGTGAATGTCTCTGACCAAACAATGAGGGTGGCATGAAATACTACACATATAAAGGCTGATTTACACCACTGAGCCCTGCTCTCAAAAACCGACATACATTTAACTCTGTCTTGAAGTTGGATTTAAAAAAATAAGTGCTTAAAGTTTTTAAAACATGTTTAGCGCCATCTCCTCGCAGTACGTAACGTGACGTCATGTGGTTGGTTGCGGCTAATAGACTTACATTAGTTTATGTTAGCTAACTAGTGACAGTATCGATAAGTCAGATGAAAATAAAGACACAAACTAAAAATCAGTTTAAGGGGATCACTTTTGTGCTGACAATAAGTTTTATGTTGAACCCAGGATACACTGTCCAATTTCACTGACTGTCTCTTTAGCAGTAAGTGGCTGTTCCCTGTTTGGCTAGCTGAACTCGTAGGGGAAAATCCAGCTGTTAGCCGCAATGTTCTGTGTTGTAAAGCACTTTATAAGTAAGAGTGTGTAGAACCTGTTTGAGCCAGGTGACAGGTGGTTCACGGACTCAAAGAAACCGATTTTTCCTCTTCTGGCCGAGGCTCAGCGCTATTTTATGCAATAAAATAATCTTTCTCTACTCAAGCAAATCCAAACAGTAAACAACATAACATCCCCCTACATGCACATCACACAAGAAATATAACTAAGTTTCTTACCGAAGCACGATCGGGAATCCCATCAGACCCCATGCAGGGAAAGTAGGTCGATGTGTCCGAAGGCGAGAGAGAGAGAAAGCGGAGGCTCCGAGGAAGAGATTTCACAATTTTGGGGACCTTTTGTTTTGTTTTTTTCTCAAATCATCTCACTGACCGGATGAGGAGAAGCGAAGCCCAAATGTAAGTGAAGGAGACTGAAACATGAAGATTTTTTTCCCTTGCGGAAATGCTAATGGATGTTAGGGTTCCCAATTGTCTTCAGTAAGAAACTGCTATGTTTTTGGTGTGATACACGTGTTGTAAACTGTTTGGTTGGGAAAAGCGCGAATATTTTTTTTGCGTAAATTAGCACTGATCGCGAACATCTGCTTTGCCAGATGATTGCACGGCTCGGTACACCCGCTGTGTTTTGACATTTCTGCATACATGGCAGTGCCATGCATTGCTTTAATTTGCATGCGCACGAATGTGCATTGTCGAGAAATTCCACCACGCGTGTAGGAGTCGTCAGGTCATCATACAGATGATGTTTATTTTCACATAACCACATTTTCCTTTTTACTGATTATAGGGATAGGGCTACTGCTGGTATGATGATTTGACAGAACACCTGCCTGGCGGGGAAAAGCTGGAGTGTAGGACTCCAGCTTGTCCGTCTGGTGACTCAAACAGCTTCTACTCAAAACGGTTACTATTTATAAAGTGCTTTACAAACCCGAACATTAGCAGCTGGATTTTCCCGTTTGAGTGCAGCTAGCCAAACAGCGGAAAGCCACTTACTGCTAAAGAGACTTACAGTGAAAGTGGACAGTATATCCTGGGTTTCTTAACATAAAACTCATTGTTGCAGCCAGGGACAGCACAAAAGAGATCACCCTTTTAGTTTTATTGTTGTTATTTTCCTATGAGTTATCGATTTTTTTCCCTAGTTAGCTAACATAAACAATGTAAGCCTATTAGCCGCAACCAACATGACGTCACTGACAGGAGATGGCGCTAAACATGTTTATAAAATTTTTAACTTTAAGCGCTTATTTCTTAAATCCAGCTTCACAGACAGAGTTAGATCTATGTCAGATTTTGAGAGCAGGGATCAGTGGTGTAAATTAGCCTTTATATGTGTAGCTTTAACGTCCTCTAGTGGCTTGTGTCCTCACAGCCCGGCACTGTGGAGCCTGATTGGCATTTGCCATAGAATACCAGTGGCGGGTCCACCACTGGCACCCTTTTAACAGATGACAGCAGGTTCATCTTGAGCACATGTGACAGACATGAAAGAGACTGGAGAAACTGTGGTAATGTTATGCTACCTGTAACATCGTGGTTTGGTTGTGGGTCAGTGATGGTCTGGGGAGGCATATCCATGGAGGGATGCACAGATCTCTACAGATTGGGCCATGGCACCCTGACTGCCACTAGGTATTGGGATAATTCCCATTTCTATCAAACGACGTCACTTCCTCTCATTTCTAACACATTGCCATGTCCACATCAGTATAGATATACAGCATGATAACATTCAGGAACTTTAGATGAGCAGGTCTTATATTTCATTTGAAAGTTTATCTCTGTTAGAGGGACACATTGACATGTTTGACTATCTTTACGAGGCCATAAATGCATCCCCAGACATCTTACCTTTCAGTTTAAGAATCCCAATTAATGCCTAATTTAGACGTTAAATCTACACCATAGTATGACATCCACTTTCCAGAATTATAACTATATGTCACAGATATACAGACCTCGCCTGTGAAAAGCAGATTTTGTATCAATATGCAGTGTAACCATAGTAAATTGATTAGCACAAGGATAATAATTTTGTCACATAATGTTAGCTTGTTCATATGCAATACCTGGTATTCTGCCAGTGTAGACATATGTGGCTTTCTCCTTTTCGTAGTTCTGACAATATGCACATGAACTGAGTGTCGGTTCAGGCCTTTTCTCTGTACCCTGTATGTCAGTGAAAGTAATGTGACCAACATGATCAGCTCACTTTCACAGGTCTGTGATAACTTTACTTGTGATGGCAGAGCAACGCAGATCCACTGCAAGTATAAATGCAAACACTGAAGTCACCCACTATGGGAAAGATTGTATTCACTGCTATAAATTGCCAAAACCATACCCTGACCTGAAACTAGTTCTCTCACCTTAAAACCAAGTCCTTACCATTAACCAGGTGTCTGAAGGGGTGTGAAAAATAGTTTTTTTATTTGTTTCTTTGGTTTCCTGTGACCAATGATGCTGCTTTCTCCTATGAACCACTCATTTTTGAATGGAGAAGGCTGCAACCTACAATTTGCACATTTTTTTAATCAAATCAAATCTGCACAATCTGTACATTACATTAGTATCTCCCTAATATTGCCATCTTTTTGAAACATTTCTTCTTTGCTACCTCAAAACCTGTCCTTCCAATCCACTTCAAAATTGGCACTTATACTGCCAGGGTCTGAAGAAGTACAGTATTAGCTTGGGATCTTTTGGACTAGTGGGTCCTAAAAGCTATTACAAGGACTCTCTCATAATAGCTTTTCTCTATTACGAGAGACCATCATCTATGTTAGAGATAGCCAAACATACATGCCTGCATCTGTATGCATGTGTACCTCTCTCCCTATCTCTGAGAGGACATTCACAGATATGAATGTGCTTAAAGTCTTAAAGTCAGCAGTCATAATGCTTAAATGTCAGTTTAAGCACAACAACTAAAGTCTGAGTTATAGTACTATATTAAATCTAGGTCATAGTCTGACATCCACCTTCCCAGAAGTCTAATTACATTTTGCAGAGATACATACTTTAACAACTATAAAAGGTCTGCAATAACTTTCATGTGTGAAGAACTAAACAATGAAGTTTTCCCCTTTGCCATGGATTGCACACTGTGCTATAAATTAAGTTTAAGTGTCAAACCAATACCTTAGTCTGAACCTCATTCTAACTCTAACCTGAACAACAAGTCCATTAAACAGGTGTCGGAAGGGGTGTGAAAAATATTTTATTTTTTGTCTTTGGTTTCCTGTGACAAATGATGTTAGTCACTCACTCATGTTGAGAAAGCTGCAACCTATAGTTTGCATGTCCTCCACAGCCACGTTTTGAACAGGAACAGCTATTTAATTAGTGTCTCCTCTTTTTGAAATACGCAAAATTCTTATCAATTCCCATTCCTAGTGCTGGGGATATCCTCCCAGATCTGGACCAGGGCATCACTGAGCTCCTGAAGAGACTGAGGTACAACCTGGCACTGTCAAATGGACCAAAACATAATGTCCCAGAGGTGCTCTGTTGATTTAGGTCAGCGGTCCCCAACCCCCGGGCCACGGACCGGTACCAGTCCGTGAGTCGTTTGGTACAGGGCCGCGAGAGTTGAGGCTCGGGTGTGAAATTTATGGTGTTCAGGGTTTTTAATCATTAACTCGGTTTCCCTGGGTCTTTTCCCGTGTTGTAGATGTGTGTCTTATTTTGAAAGAAATATTTACGCGTTACCATAGCGACCAGAAAGCATTAAGGGGCTGAGAGGAGGATGTTACTCTCAATGTTGTTGGCGCATTTCAGGAGGACGCTGCTAATAAAGTTACACAATTACACAGTGAATTCGCGTTTAGTATTATATTTACAAACACAGTTTTTGTCTTGGTCGTATCATTTTATTTTGTATTATTTATCCACGACACCTTAGAGGCCGGTCTGTGAAAATATTGTCTGACATTAAACCGGTCCGTGGCGCAAAAAAGGTTGGGGACCGCTGATTAAGGTTAGGCGAGCGTGGGTCCAGTCAGTGTTATCAGTTCCTTAATCCTCCAGGAATTGCCTACTCGCCATATGAGGCTGGGCATTGTCATGCATCAGGAATGTTGCTTCTCCAGACCCTCTGACGTCTGTCACATGTGCTCAGGGTGAACTTGCTCTCATCTTTGAAAAGGGCGCCAGTGGTGGACCTGCCAGTTCTGGTATTCTATGGCAAAAGCCAATCTGGCAGCACAGGGCCCACTAGAGGATGTTAATCAGTAGGTGAACTGCTCTACTTCCTGAGCTACAGCCACCATGATAAAGATAAGGTCCTGAGTTTGACTCCACCATCTGGTCGGGGCCTTTCTCCATGTTCTCCCCCTGTTTGCATGGGTTCTCTGGCTTCCTCCCACAGTCAAAAGATATGCAACAATCTGGTGACCTGTCCAGGGTGCACCCCACCTCTTGTCCTATGATAGCTGGGATAGACTCCAGCCCCCCCGCTACCCTGATAAAGATAAGTGGAAGAGAATGGATGTTTGTGCAGTGTGTAATGCTGAACTTACTATGGCCCCAGCTGTACAAGTGCCAAGTTTGAAGTGGTTTGGATGGACAGTTTTTCAGATACCTAAAGAAGTACAGTAAGTGTTTCAAAAAGAGGACAGCTATAAAGAGACGATAATGAGACATAGAGGTTGTGCACATTTAATTTGATTAATGAGATGTGCAGAACGCGCTGATTGTAGGTTGCAGCTTTCTTCATTCAAACATGAGTGGTTCAAAGAAGGAAGCTGCATCATTTATCACAGGAAACCAAAGGCACAAATAAAAAACAATATTTTTTTCACACCCTTTCAGACACCTGGTTAATAGTAAGCACTTGGTTTTAAGGTGAGAGAATTAGTTTCTCCTAATGCTGTATGTTTTCTTTCAGATTTATAACATCTTTCGTGTCCAGGGGGCAGAGTAAATGAATAGGAGAAATAAATATTCCAGCTATGTGTCACACATCTTTCAAATGCTATGGTATAGTCACATTATGGGAAACAGTCGTTGGAGACCATGTCACAACCAAAACTATTCCGACCCTGTGAAGTTAACTTTTTTTAAAAAGTTGCTTTGATGATGGGGACCAGGTCTGGAACCACCACCAGTTAAAAAGATGGAGTCAAGCGTCTATCAATCTGCTATACTTTTTGCGATTGAATGTGGTTAAGTCAGGCCTTATATGCAATTCATTTGTAATAGCATGTCAATTAACTGATTTCCATTAAACAGAAATTCACATTAACTGCTTATATACTGAAATTCAGAAATTCCTCCACAAATAGTGACGTGGTTGCTGCAGGATGGAATTTTAAGAGCAAAATAACACAGGCAATTGGCAACCTTGCTTTCATATATGGATATAACCAATAATAATGCAATAGTTTAGAAAGAAGATGCCTCCCACCAGGCGACCTGTGCAGTCACCTTGTGATCCTAAGGACTCACCCCCATTGGTGAGTCCTTGGTGATTGCCCTGAATCTTTTTGCATTCCGTGATTGATTCAACTAGACTGATTCGTGATTGATTCAACTAGATTGATTCAAATAGTTGTTGCAACCAACTGGTTGCCCAGAGGCTAAGGGCAATCACCAATTTCATCTAGTCACAGGGAGGTTGCCGTCCTGTTTTTACTCTTGTGACAGAGCTATTACTGCTAAAAACACTTCAGGGAGGATACAACTGTGCATCCTCAATCATAGGCAAGCTGCCTCTCTTTCTTCCCCTCTAGATACATTTTAGAAGCTGAGATATCCTTTGAGATGGATTTCTAGGTCACAGACAGGACAGATGTCACAACCTGATGAATAGGCATGTTATTTCTTTCTCTCCCAGCTTCTCTCTAATCAATGAGAGCACCCACAGCTCTTCCACTCATCACCAAACATCTCATCTGATTCTTTAGTCATTCTCTGCCAGATTGGTCTAGCTTTGCCAGAGTTCTGTTTCACTTTAGTTTTGCTCCCAGTGTTTTCCACTTAAGCTGAAATAGTTCTTGTCTTCAGACCACTTCGATCTTGGCCAGCCACCCCTGCCAAACTCCACCAGCTCCTCTTCTGGCACATCCCGCCTGCCTGCTCACCCACTGGCTGGTTTCCTTTCACACTTGGCCATCACACCTCTGCCTCCCTGCCTGCTCCACAGCTCTTTACATTATCCTCCTCAACCTTTTTCTTCCATCTTTTAAGCTCCTTCCCCTGCTGCAATTGAAGTGCAGTAAAAGCCTTGCTTAATTATAAGCAATCTCAAGTCTATTTTTCTCACCTTTTATTTCCAGAAACTTCCAGTGGTCATTTAAAAGACAGGCCATCTCATAATAAATGCAGTCAGACTAAAAAAAACAGTCATGATGTCACCAGTTTAATGTAATGTATAAATACCTTATGTGCAGATTTCCAACCAGCTGGATACTCATTTTGCTATTAATGACATATAAACAAAGGATAATATATTATCTCCTCTTTTAAATATGTGAGTACTGAACATTTGTAACTCTTATTTAGATTACAGGTCAAAAACACATTAAAAAACATTGATAATATATGTTTTTTGGAAAAAAAATACATTTTCAATTATAACGTAACTAAAGCAGAAAAATTCTGTCTTTGACTTTAGTTAGGCAAAAGGAATTGAAATTCTCAATCAAGAATCTCTTATGCAAGAATGTCCTGAGCCATGATATGCAAAAGTTCTTATAAAGTGGAAGCAACAGATATCAAGTTGGAGTACTTCATTTTTGGACAGGTAAATATATGGTGTATAATATAGCCTGAAGTTAGATTTGCCTGGATAAAGGGTCTGTTGTAACATATAAACTGAGGATTCACAGTCACGGTGGTTCTCCAGTGGAGTCTGGGTGTGCCAAAGTATTTTTCTATTATGCACAAAAATTGTGGAGTTTCATTGAAAACTGTACACAGATGGGGGTCAATAGAACCAGCTGTATTTGTCCATTACTATCTAAACCTGTGTTAGGTTTAGATAGTAATGCACCTTGTAGGTGGTCCCTGCCACCGAAAAGTTTGAAAATGTCTGAATTAAAGGTCTGCTTAGAAGTTCAAACGTTTTGAACCAGTGGAATCAAATTCTATACTCAATATAGAACATTTGCACACATAGCAGTTAAGGACACTATTTTTTAAATATTTAAAATCATGGGTTTCTCCAGTTTGTAGAACCATATATGTATATATATTCTTTACACTCTTTTTGCTCTTTTTGTGGTCTCCACCACTGTGTAGGTTTATTACTGTTCTTTGATATCCTTTGAACAGCTTCTTTAAAGTTATGATCTCTATTGTGATTTTTTTTTCTCTTTTTCCAATTTTTTTCTCAAACACAATTGCAATAGATCAAACTATCACAAAGCAACGTCCTGAGAGAAACTCCACAGAAAAAAGCAAATTTTAATTCTTAACGATTTTAGAGTTTGTCGGGGAAAAAAAGAAATTCACATAAAAACATATACAGCATGTTGATTTAAGTAATCTAAAAAAAAATTAAATGAATAAGATTTTTTTTTTCATTTCCATGAATGTTTGTTGGGTATCTGAAGATTCCCATGAGCCAGTCACGGGTGTGCAGAAGAATCAAGAACAGATCTGCAGCACTATCTTCACTCTCCGAGTGGTTCATACATGCTGTCCAGAATATCCACGGCTGAATATCCACTGATCTCGTCCTTTCATGTGGTTTTGTCCACACATTTCTGCAGTCTCATCCCATCACCAGAGAGTTAAGTTTTCAAGGTTAGCAAAACCTGGATTCTCTCGAAGCTTCCAGTAAGTCCCGTTTGTCAACCACACGTCCCGTCCAGAGGAATCTTTGGATCTCCTGATGACGTACAATAACCATAAAGAGTAATAACTTTCACACCGGCATTGCTACGGTTCATGTATTTGCATGATGTTGATGGCAGAAATGATTTGTAATGTTTAAATAATGTTACTGAAGTTAAAAAGTTGCCATGTTTTCCATATAAAGCTGGAAGAACTGAATGGACTTTTCAGCCCTAATTGTAAATATTTTTCACTGGATGATTTATCCATGTACTAAAGCAAATTTCAGTCTATGGAGCTGCTTGCTTTTCCCCCTAAAAAGCAGTTGTTTTTAAATGTGGCACACAAATAACCTGTACTGTACAATTACTTTAAATATACAGACATAAAGATATAACCAAATATCAAGGTATAATCATGATTATAAATGGAAATTATCAATGAACCTGGATTTTGAAGGGAATTGACTTACTTGAAAAAACGTGGAACATGTTCTTCACCCCTTTTGGCGAGCTCTTTTCTCCGCTCTCTCTGCATTTCTTCAATCTCATCCTTCCTTTTGTCGGCTTCGTCCACCCTTCCATCCTCCAGCATTCTGCAAGAAGGTGACATCAAGCTTACATCATTATCCACTGCATGTTTACTCTGTGTTTCTGGATGATTTTAACTTGTGGAACACTAGTCTGTGCAATACTGCCGAGGAGTGCTGACTTTTACATACAAAGCCATTCTTACCTGGCTGCTCCTACATAGTTGTGAAAACAACCATTATGGCCTTTACAGCTATGGCTCTCTTTCTCCTGAATAAACAGAAGGACTTTAAAGTGCCAGGAGTTATTTCTGTTTGGCATGTGACAACAGCTACACATCCTTGATGTGAATCTCCTCTTTCACCACATCCCAAAGAGGCTCTGTTGGAGTGGGATCTGATGACTGTGAAGGCCACGTGAGGCCATTTAAACTCACTGTAATGTTCAAGAAACCAGTTTAAAATTATTTGAGCTTTGTGACCTGGTGTGTTATTCAGCAGGAAGCTGCCATCAGAAGATGGGTACAGTTTGGTCATAAAGGGATGGACATGGGCAGCATCAATACTTTTGGAGGCCGTGGTGTTTAAACGAAGGTCAGCAGGCCTAAAGTATGTCAGGAAAATGTCCCCCACACCATTACAACACCAGCAGCTTGAACTGTTGATCTAAGACAGGATGGATCCATGCCTTAATACTGTTTTGCCAAATTTGAACCTTTGAACAGTTGAACAGGTATGCCTAATAAAGTGGGCAGTACATGCATCTATCTACTTGTAGATAGATAATATTCCAGAGCTTTGTAATGTGCCACAGCTGTGTTAAAATTCCATCTAGTATTGTTTTTGGTTTCCCCTTTTTATTTTTTGCATTGGAAATATTTCTCACCTTTGGTCTGGGCGCAGGCGCGTATCGGTAGGAGGCAGAAGAGGCTTCAGGTCTGGCGGGAGTTCATTCAACTCCATGGCAAAGTTGGAGAAACCATAGTACAGCAAGTAATCCTTTGGCTGTGGATCTGTGGGGTGATAGAAGCCTCTTAGGTGAACTGAGGCACAAACGTGACACTTGGCTTTATCCTGATTAGCTATTTTGGCAGAAAGAGTACCTAATCATCTCACTTAACCTCCATTTAAACTTCTAAAGAGAAGTTTTTGCAACCAACACGTGACTCAGACTAAAAAGAAATGATGCTCCGAACTAAACATAACATTAAAGGAATCATGTCTTATTTATTGAGGGCTCACTTGGCTTCCAGATGCATTTTGGAGTCGACAGAGTGTCACAGAAGATGCCTTCATGCCACAGACCTCCAAACCGGTGAATGGCACTCCCACTTTGGTCCAGCACCACGCCCTGAACCTCATTCTTATTTGTGTCTGAACCCCAATAACGAGACTGCGGCAGAAGAAAAACTTGTCAATCGTGCATCTAAAGAGTGTAAGACAAGAGTGCTGAGTGGTTCCTCACCTTGACAAAAGTAATCTTGCATGTGCAGATGTTACTTTTGAGGTTTTTGATGATGACCTCTCCGTAATGCTCCAGATATCGCTGCTGGCTGAAGACGTTATGGATGCAAGTCACTACTTTGTTCCACTCATAGTGGTCACCATACCTGAGGAAAACACATAAATGCAGAATATTTGGTCATCACTGACACAGATGGTCAATTTTAAATAAAAAAAAGATGGCAAATAATTTTGATAGCAGCTTTTCAAAGGTGAGGATTCATACTTTTATTTGGGTTTTTTAAGGTTTTGAACATGTGCCATTTAAAGAACTCACAGTTTCCAGCAGTGACACTGAGTTTAGACACAGCAGAGGAGTCCACAGTGTGCAGGCTCATAAGGTATTCAGGGGTATGACCAAGTGTGGGATTGATTTTTCTTTTTTTCTTTTTGTCTTTTAAGACATTCACAGTGCTATCTAATGTGAATTTTTTCTCCTGCCAATGCAAAGCTTGACTAACATCCTAAGGTGTGGCCCTGAGGATGAACCACCTGAACTATGGCACCTCAGATGGTGTGCCAGCTCAAAGTGTATAGATAACACTTTCTTTGCAAACCCAAAACAATTGCTGTTCACTGGATACTCTTACTCATTCAATTTTAGTTGGAAAGCTACCTTTCTGAAACAGTGGGAAAGACACAGATGTGCTAGTGTAAATGGTCAGATCACTGGTAGCCTCACAAAAAGTTGTTATGCCCCACCTGGAGCTGGGTAACATCCAGATGTCTAAGTCACACCTTTGTATTTTATATCAGGAGCTTGAGAACATTTTAATTTCATCTCATTTTAGCTGAAAAATTAATTTACTAACAAATTTGCCAAATATCAAGAATCACTGGTTGGGTTCTTTTATAATATGTCAGCTAGAGAGATTTGTTAAAATCAATCGTCAAACAGAGGAAAATTTGAAAATAAAGCCAGACCGTTTACCTCGGCAGAGTCACATTTACCATTCCTGTTGGCAGGATCTCCAGTGACTTCCCCCAGAATTTATTTTTCCATCGCTGGTCTGTTCAGATATAAGAAAGTATTGGTGACACTATGCAATATACTCACATCCTTTCTAAAAGCATTTAAAGTCAGAAGACAGAAACAGCTATGATTACAACAGATAAAGAGAGTGTGCTGGTTTGATAAGAGAAATTGTTCACCTTGCCAGAAGGAGAAGTTCTCTGAGTCTGCATGGCAGGCAGAGATAGGAGGATGGTGGCAGACCTGGGGAAGTACAGAGACTTCATCACAAAATTATATCTTTCACTAGATATAGATATAAGTTCCCAAGTTAAAAAAAAGAAAGCAGGTAACATTGTGTCTGTTTAATACATCTTCCTCATTAAACCAACAGGTTTACCTGCAGCAAGTTTACCTCCATGCACTACAAAACCTAATCCTATTCCACCGATACTGCCACCAACCAATGGAGAGCTGGTTCCACGCATTCAATCCAAAAAATAGAAAATTGACAGCCTAGACTAAAGACTACCCCGATTTTCTTACCATTGAAATTACCCCGGTTTATAATTCAGATTGCTAATTAACAATATCTGTTGAATATATGGTTCTCAAAAAGCACCAAGGCAGAACTAATACCGCACCAGCACTAGTATGAGTATCAGCCTTTAATTTGCTGCACTTCATGGTACCGTTCATGCTCTAAGAGAGTGTTTCCCAAATGGTGTGACCTGAGGCAAGTCTAGGTATGTGGTGGTACCCAAATTTAAGCCAGCACACTGGACTTATCTAAATTAAAAAGAATAATCATTTGCTCTACTAACAGCCTAAATTACCTAAATTATAGCAGCTCATCTGACAATACAGAATTAATTAGATTATCCATCTTAATTCATCTTTTCCTACTTTATCTTCTCTATATCTATTCAGCCGTATAAATATCCATTCTAGGTATATGAGTGGTTTCCGCGTGTAAAGATAACCATGATACACCTGATTAAGATACCTGCTCACTGATGAGGCGGAAACTTCGGTCTTCTCTGATACACTCGTAGGTCTCCCCCAGAATCGGGTTAACGGGCTTGTAGCGGTTCCTGAACGTCGCAGTGGAGTAGCCAGAGATAGCGAAGGCAGCAATGTAAACCTAAACAAGATAAAACACAAAACATAAAGGGTAGCAAGTAACATAATTTTATTTAGTTATTGCTTTCTATGCTATATTTTTCTTTCTCTTGCAATTTTAAATGTTTCCCCTTTAAGGTCATCTCCTTGTGCATCTCTGGATCACTTTAAAGGCCCCTGCTACACCAATTTATACCTGCAAGTCCTGTTCTAACCACCTGCACTTGTCCACCTGGAGTGCGTGCACCCTACTCTGTCAAAATTTCATTTTGGGTAACTGACAGAACATCAGATTTGATGAGTAGAGTAGGTGATATTCAAAGCTTGTGTTTATGTGGAAAATACCAGTTCATAGTGAAGTGAGAGTTTTAACTTAGGTCACAGTGTGAGAAAGCAGAGGGCTGTTTTTTTATAGACTGATATGCAAGCAGAAGTCTTTTTGCAAACAGAAGAGCCGCCTCCTGTTGGCCGTTACAAACAATGCAGTTTTAAGGCACTTCCTTTAATCTTTTATATACACACAATGAGCTGGACGTATATCTTATGGTATGTTCTCAACTCGTTTTTCAGCAACAATTCCATCCTTGATACAGAACGTTAAAGTGTGGACAGACTTACCATCCTCTGGTAGGGGTCTGATGTGTTGTTGGCAGTATCCAGCAGCTCACTGTACTCCAGCTCTTCACACAGCCTCTGCAGCAGGTTAATGGGCTCATTGAGAACAGCTGGCATGGACACTCGAGCCAAGTCTTTACCTGTGAAGAAACAAAACAGAGGCCTCTGAAAACTGCCACAAAGACTCTTTTATTGCATTTTATCAATTCAAGTACGAGTCTGGATTCCTGGTTCTTACCTATGTTGTTATAGAGGATGGCCACGAGCCCCACGTGGCTATTGTCAGGACAGTGAACAGGCAGTTTTGTTCGACGTCCAGTGCTCTTGGGAACAACACTGTTGGGAGTCCTGGAAATGCTGGCACGGTACTTCCGGGTAGCTGATGCTGCAAGGTTAGTTAAAGAAAATAATATTATTATTATCAAGAATAAAAGTACGGCTGGATGTTTCTATTCAGGCAATAACCAGAATAAGAGTCTGCATCAGTGCCAGTGGTTTCAAGGTTGTACTTAGTGTGAAGTGTTGTTTCAGTTAGTACAATATTCCCATCAAAAATATAACAGAGTAGATACAGAAAGAAGGGTAGGTAGAACTATTCAACAAAGTACATTAAAGCTATTTTTTTTAGGATATTAAAAAAAACACTGACTTTTTATACACTTTAAACCCTGGTCACTGATACTGGTGTACCCACCGTGTCCTTCCTCCGGCTCGGAATTGGTGGTGCTTCCATCACTAAGTCCGGATTCATCAGACACCTCAGAGGAGCTGCCCCACAGGATGTCATCACTGGCATCAAAATATTCTGCAGCCGAGTCTGCCACCGAAGGAGGTCCTTGGGATGAACGCCTCACTGCCTCAGGCTGGCACCGGAGGAAGAGAAACGGGAATGATCAAAGAAAATCAGCCACCAAGTGTAAATTTAAAAAAACACAGGATAAAGTGTGCCAGAGAGTCCAGATGAGAAATCTAACCTGAGCTAATGTGTTCGACTGGTGCGTGTTGTTAGCATCCCAGACTGCCTGCAGCTTCTGCCTCTCCTGGGACAGAGTCTCATACACCGACTTCAGAGAGTTAAGCACTAAAGGAGCATTAAACAACAGTTTCTGTTGAACAGGAAGATATCTGTGGCATTTGCATATTTTGCAATAAAGCGATTCCCAGGATAAATATGCTAAAATTAACTTTTGTCTACCAGTGTTTGTACAGTAGATGGAATATTTGTGTTGATATGTTTCTCTGACCTTGTTGAGACATAGCGCAGATGTCCTGTTGGATTTTCTTTCCTTCGGGCGAATTGACCGTGGTAGGGGAGAGCTGAGAGTAGACGTAGTCGGGGATACACGGGACTGATGCACCGAGGTGGGCCGAGTTGCTCAGGTGACTGGAGGACAGCTGTGAGGTGAACAGAGGAAGGACTGTGGTTGATTCCCTTGCTATCTATCTTTGTGTGAGTAGATATCACTTGTGTTGTGCTATCCAGCACAGGTTTAACCAGCACTATGAAGGGAAGTCCCAATGTTTATACCATGCAGGGAATGGGAATGCACCACCAACATACAGAGATCTTCACAAATCTTACTAGTACTGCTGAATTTGGGAGTCCTGTTTTACTGCCCATCTCAGGTTTGCGCTTACAGAACATCCGAGAGGATCCAAATGATCTTTGAGTCTATTTGGGACATCTGTGGCTATATTTAGATCCCCCGAAAGGCTTTTTAAAACATTCAGCGATGTATTTGCATGTCACCTTTAGGCCTCTTTGGGCTTGTGAAGACCTCTAATGTTAGAGGTTAACAGAGACTACAAAAGCACCTACAACGGAGTGGAGGAATAGTTTGATATTAGGGAAATGTGTGCTCTTTTAGATGAGTTGGATGAGTAGACTTCTGTTTTTTGTCTGCGCTGCCATCATTGTCTTCACCTGCTGTTGATTTCGTACACCTTTGTCTCAGTTCTCTACATAAGTCTTGTTACATAATAGCCCACAGTGTATATATAGTTCAGTCATTATGCAAATGTACTGTTTATAAGATTGGGGAAACCTGCAGTCAGCTGAGACAGAAGAAGTCACTTGGACGAGTGACGAAACATTTCTCCCACTGAAAACGCTACGTCCAGATGACCAGAATCAACTTTTGGAGATGTATATATAGTTGTTTTTTCCTCTGTATCCCTTTCCCTGTCTGATTGCCTGTGATTGTGTGGATATCTCACATCAGGTTTTTGCATTATTCTGGATTTGTTGTTAATAAAGCTTTTTGTTTCTTTATTTAGCCTATTTGTCTATATTAACATGTATTTGTAAAAACTATAATAAAATCTGGGGACACATGGTGTTAATTAGTCAAGATGTTTGCTGAGTTGCACCGAATTTTTATTATTGTTATTAAATACTCCTGTGCTTCTGGCTAATACAAAGACACGGCTAGGAGTGTAATCTATAAAATTACAGCAGTCTAATTTGAGACATATTAATGTCTTAAATGTGGACGTCTACTACCATAGTCCTGCAGGTTTTCTGTCTTACATGCTGCTTACAAATGTGTTAATTTGCCATTTTATAATTTGATCACTTCCTGTTGTTTGGTAAGAAAGAAAACCTACAAAGCTGTAGAATAGACAGCTGACATTACTGGAGACATGAAAAGCAGATTTTCTGTAAACCAGTTTGTTTATACATATTACAATCATGCCATTGTTATGCTCTTTTTTTGTGCAAAACAGTTGATTGCATTGTAACCTAGAGTGGAGAGACTCTTTCTCCAACTCCAAGGCTCTAAGAAATATGTTCCAGTCAAGATCAACACAAGAAACCACTCATTGTGCTTATACAGCCACAGCACGAGTTTTTTTTTTCAGCATCTTTCCAAGCTGTTGCAACAACTTCTGTATCATCTGTGAATCTTTGAGTTTCTGTACTTTTATATCATTAAAATGTTAGTAAAAACCAACACAATCATACACAGTATGCCAGGTTACAAAAATCGAGAGGTGCACAAGCAGCACCTTAGTCCTCATATGTATAACTAAAGTAGTCTTGACACAGTAGAGAATATGGGTTACACTGGCAGTGCTGTTTTTACCCTGAAAAAAAAGCTTTCATTTAATCATTCATGAAGTTATAATTCATGGTTAGGAAGTCTGCTGTAGAGTGTGAATGAAGAACATTAAAGCATTTTTAAGCATGAAGTTGTCTCATGTACTAACAGTGACTCACCGATTTAGTAATCCCACGAATAGGCTTTGGATTAGATTAGAGACAGGTCCCAAAATGTTACTGGAGAATTGGGATTTCATAAACCCAATATGCTGACTCAATGTATGAATTCAAAAACCAAGATGTACTATATGTCAAATTACTATTTAGTTAATATGAACATTTAGCAATGTTGTTGATCGTGTCCTTTTTAAAGAAAGTGAAAGTTACAGACCATTCTTACCATTCCCAGGGCCTCCACTCTGGACAGTGTGCGGGAATGACCCCAGATCTTCCCTGATTTCGGCTTCTTCGGTTTCTCCAGTGACAGATTCTGCACCAAAAAAGATTTATTTTCTTATGTGATTTTGCTGGAGACATAATGCAGTACAACATGTTTGAATGATCAGCCTATATGCACCTGTATGCTGATGATCCGCTGCAGCTCTCCATTAGTAAAGGCCTGCCCCACCTCCAGTGCCTGCAGCCTCTGGATTAAGCGGTTTAGCTCAGAAAGGTCCAGATGACAACGGTTCAGCTCTGGAAGGAAATATCAAGGAAGCATTTTTATTTTTTTTTTAACTAATTAATCACACAAGAGTCCTGCTGGTCACAGAGCTAATATACAGAAATAGCTGTTGCACTGTGAGTGCAAGAAAAAAAACCTTTTTCTTTAAATCAGGTGGACTGAGACAACAACTTGATGTTTATCAAGTTTTATGCAGATGACTATCCCCTATTTAATGGTGTTAGCATTTTAACGTGATTCCAGAAAATTAACCAAAAACAAAAAAGAAAATTTCACTATATTTTCCACAAATTAACTAAACAGTAACGGGACACAGTAAAATACATTTAAGTAATCTTATTGTACTTTTATTGTACTCTTTCCTCGACTGCATTTACCTCATGGCTAAAGTTACTGGCTATTTTTCATGCCTAAAGAATTTGCAAGAGATATAAAGTTTGCAATATACTTTGATTTAAAACAAACTGTCCCACAGTATATACAAACAGTGCTTAAACAACTGGTCAGCTGATTAAATCATTATTAATGATTACTAATTAAAATTAAAGAATGTTGAATGTTGAAACTTGAAAACTGTAGTCAATAAACTGCCACTTTTAGAATCACCTCTTCAGTTTTGTCTTTGCAGCTAGGACGATTAGACAAATACCTTGAACACAGGTGTCGGGATTGTGGCTTTGTTGCAGCCAGGCAGACACCTTCGTGTTCACGGCTGTGTTAGCTGATGGCAGCACGCCTGATGCTCCAGCTGAATCTGCCATCCCCGTAGCGCTCTGGTAAAATAGAGGCAAGAGAACACCAGGTTACTCTCGGTGACCTGTAACGACTGTGGGTTTGAGTCTGACGTCATTTTCTTACTCCATAATTACCAAATCTCCATTTCTCTGAGCTTGTTCAGCCGCAGTGGGGAGGGACAAAGTATGGAGGAAGCTGCTGTGAACATGAGCCGCCTCATTCTTCTTGTACAGGCGGTGAGCTTGTAGCTTGGTTACCCAGATGTAGAAGAGTTCATGACTCTTTGCCTTCATATGATACAGAATGTCCCCTGCATCCAAATCAATCCGATTTGATTTCTTGTTTATTGATATTACTGCAAGGCTAACATCTAGCGAGCCCTGGACTCGTCCCCTGGCCACCTGTCAAAAACAAAATGTTATAAAAATTATTTACTGACACTGAATAAGTCAGACATCACATTAAAGAAGAAATTGGGTTAGAGGTGGTTTGCCAAGTGGCTTGTAGAAGAAGTAGGCAGGCTAAAGCAACTTAAAAGATGTGCTCTATAAAGATTTGCCAATAGGATTTGTGACATGGTTCAACCATCGGCTGGCATTGAGATCAAGTGATTTCCCAAATGCCAATAAAAGAGGAAGCTATTTCATTAGTTACACCTGTTTAACTGCTTATTAATGAAGATATCGAATCACAGCATCAGCAACTGAATGCATTTAGGCATGTAGACATGGTCAAGATGATCTGCTGAAGTTCAAACTAAGCATCAGAATGGAGGCGAAAGCTGATTTAAGCAAGTCTGAACATTGTTGTTCAGAGATCTACTGAGGTTTTCTCTCCATCTCTAGGCTTTAGAACGGTCGTAAAAAGAGAAAATACCCAGCTAGCAACAGTTTCTCAGGGTGAAAAATGCCTCGTTGATGTTAGAAGTCAAAAGAGAATGGTCAATACTTGCATTGTGTGGACAGATGTAAAATTTCACTTACATCTTGTTGATTTTTGGAGTAGCGTAAGATCCCGCCTTCCAAGATGAAGTATCGCTGAAAAAGAGATCATCTTTTTTTAAACTGACAGATCTTAAAGAGATCCAACGTTTGGGTAGCAATGTGAATGAGTGCAGTGACTTCTCACCTTGTGCCAACCTTTAAGTGGCCATTTCCTCCTCTTGAGAAGATATCCTTCACAGATTCCCGGGGCGGTCCTGTCCTGAGGATCGTCACCTGCTCCCTGCATTTCAACCTGAAGGTCGTCAATTACTTCCCAGTCTTTGATAATCTGTGGAAAATATGAAGAAAAATTAAGTGTCCCATTTAATAGGAAAGTTGTCTTTTCTTGCCTACAATGTAAATAAATTGATAAAAATTAAAGTTTAAATGAATGAATGGAAATATCCTAAAGTTGTAAATCAGAAGAAAATCAATCTGCAACTGTTCTGATAACCAATTCACCGTTTTAATACTTTTTAAGGCAAAAATTCCAAACATATTTGAAGATTTGTGGCTTTTTTCCCCCACATCTGATCATAAATGCTAAATGTAAATGTTCTTTTTTGTTGTTTTTTTGATGTTTTATTGGACAGATCAAGTAATATGACTTTTTGCACACATATATAACTTCAGCAGTTTCAAAACTTCTGGGAGGACGGGGATTATCAAGAGGAAATGTGGAGTTGATGAATCTAATTTATTTTCATATTTTCATAGACCTTTTGTTTCATAAGATCCTATCCTGAACTGTCTGACCTGTCTGGAGTGGCGAGATGACAGAGTGCTGCTACTCTGAGAGTGGGCTGGCTTGTTCCACGTGTGGGAAGTCTTCTCCAGGCCGCTTGCCAGCGATTGGCTGCGATTTAGTGAAGATCCAGACAGGTCCATCTCAGAGCGCAGATCTCAGACTCCCCTTCTTGTTGTAAGCGAGTTCTGCTGTAATCTACCAAAAGCCCCCTGAAATCAAAGGATGACCAAGGAGATGATGGTTATTCTGAGAGTAAAAGTGCCAACTTCCTTATAATTATTTCCAGAAAAAACCCTCATTAAATGCAGTAAAGTACTAGCACTTATTTGTCAGCACTAAACTATTATTGTACTACTGTAACCTGCCTGTCTTACTGTAAAAAAAAAAAAAAAAAAATCAGCCCCATATAATATTTAAATAATCACATTTTTGCATTTTTGCAATTCCTCTGCTCCGGTTACAGGACTGCTGCTATTTTCAACACTTTATAACTGCTCTTAAAAATGAATGTGATGTCTAATGAATCAGTGCAGGCCCATTGTTCTTAGCCACATAAACATAAAACTGGAAACCACCTCACACATCCACAGCAGTCAAAGTCTAATCAAAAAATAACTGAAATAACCATTACAAGACTTCTTAAGCAGTGATTTGACCTCAAACATTTACATTTTCTCTTGCCAGAGAAAAGCTACTATCCTATAATATCAAAAATAAAAAACAGCACCACAGTAACAGCACCAAAACTTTAAACCAAATCAGTGAACACTGGGCTTGGAGACACTTTCATGTACAATAAGCCTGTTTCCCATTTATTTCCCCCTGATCCAAACTGGCTTTTAAAAGGTAACACCAGCCCTTTAGCAAAGAGTGAATGCACACTTATTTTAGCTGCAACAAAAATCTATTTTAGTCAAAGTAAGGCAGAAAGCCTCTTAACTGAAAGTGCATAATTAGGTGCATAGTTATTATTTTTTATTAGTCTACTAAATATCAGACAAAAGATCCCTTTTTCTCATAACATTAATGTTCTAGCCGACAAATCTAAACAAATCAGAGAAAAATTAACATTTGAGTGTTTAAGATTCTGGCTCCTCAAACACCATCAGCTGACGAAGCTCATTTGCGGAAACTGTGTTCTTAAAACATATTTAACTTGTGACGGGTGAAAACTGGGCTGTTCCTCTGATTATTAAACTTAACATCGAGACCTGTGATATTAACTGTGTCATGTGTCATTCCTTCCTTCCATTCCTGCCTGTATCCCCACTAATACTATGAATAACAAAAATAAACATAATTATGAGCCTTTAAAAAGTCAGGACCTAAGTGAACAATAAGTGGACAAATGTTCTTGCATGAACAAACAAACAAAAACTTGATGTCTTATTTTCACAAAATCTTGCATAAGGTGAGTTTAATATAGTCCTTTATAAAGAGCTGTGAAAGGTGAGAAAGTTCCATGAGCAACAAGTGAAAGTGTTTAACAGACTGAGCAGAGCAGGAGACAAGGAAGGAAACTAAGTAATCCAGTTACCTAACACAGGTGAGAGCTGAGCTCTTGGTTCAAGCCTGGTATCATAAATGCAACCTGGATATAGTACAGCACACCTGAATCCTCCAACCAGATCACTCTGGATCCTAGAGTCAAACACACTGATTTAGACCATTTTACTGACCAAAAACAAACAATAAACAAAATATACAAGCCAAAGTTGGAAGATTTATCTAAGAATATGTTATGTTTTATCTTATCATAATGAATAAATCACGCTTTAAGGTGCAGAGATTTGGGGGGAAATCTGTGACAATTTATTATCAACGGTTTCAACACCAAACCCTTGTTTTGTTATGGTCTGTGGGCTTCGTTGGTTGGTTGGTTTAAGTTGTTATCCTAAACCTTTAGTTTTGCTATGTTGATTGAGTTGTGTTACAGTTGTCATTCTGTTTTCAGTTCAGTCATGTTCTGGTATTTATTAGTGTTTTCTTGTCTCTGTTTTAGATGATGTTTTCTAGTTACTCCCTTCCTGTTTTCCTTTGTAATTCCCAATCTCCTGTGTTTTTCTATTTAATTTTAAGTCATTTTGTATGTTTAGCTTAATAAGGTTAGCTGTTCCTCGTTCCCCACCTGCTTCCTCTTCCCTTGATCGCCCTCTGTGTGTGTGTGTGTGTGTGTGTGTGTGTGTGTGTGTGTGTGTGTGTGTGTGTATATATATATATA
>VUQG01006030.1:64917-88839 GCA_015106755.1 Etia nguti | reverse complement strand
TCATTTGCAAAACAGCAAAAGTAAGAGGGAATTCACGACGATGTTTATGTGAAGCGAAATATGAAGCTTAGTTTGGATCTTCTTTTGCTGCTGGTTCAGTCAACTTTGGTTGGAGAGAGACAAAACCTGCAGCTTCAGAATCTAGCGCAAAAAAAGACGTAAACACAAAGCCCGGACCCGCCGACACATCAAAATCTGTGAGCTGTCAGCTTTCAGCCCCGATGGCGTGTCCGCATACATGCTGTCGGGTGAGAAAGCCGACATCTCACTGATTCTGATGCGTTGGCGGGGCCGCACTTTGTGTTTACGTCTCTGTGCAGAATCCGTGTACCTGCTCTCATTTACTGTTTTAGCTGTTTGGTGGTTGTCGAAATGTTTAACCTGAGATTCTGGCGTTTCGGGCAAAATAAATGTATATTTAAAATTGATTCGGGATTTTAATGAATCGTTATTCAAGGTAGAATCAATTTTAATGGGAAAAATCGATAATCAAACCCCACCCCTAATAGTGGGGTCTGTCTAATATCATACAGATATTCACAGAAATAGTAGGCAAATTGTAGATATAACAGAGTTATTCCTGCACGAGGCAGTGTCAGGTGTCTTTATCCTGTAGTTACTGAGAATGTAAATGAACGTCAAAGGGGTTTTCATCAGTTCAGCCACATGCCTCACCTGCTGTTTATGTACTGATACATTATAATGTTTATTTAAGCTTGATAGGCATGTAGTTTAAAGTCATATACAATTGGGAAAGACATTCTCATCAAGCCTGTTGGCACATCATGAGTTTACATTAATAACCGTAGGCATCTCACACTGGCCTCATTAATTCCAGGCAAATACAGGTGATGTAAAACCAGATGAGCTGATGCACAAGTGGTGACAGGCTAATGCATGATGACAGTCTATCCTTAATAGAGTTCTAAGTACATCTTTATAGTCCCAAGACAGGCCTGACTCACTGAGTCTTCCACTAGGAGGGAAATCTAACTCCACAAGCAGCCAGTGAATGTGCTGTGGAAAAATAAACAGCCCAGAGAGCAAGCAGAGCCACAGTGAGAACAGCAATACTGTAAATACTTCCACTCAGTAGTTGGACCACAAGATCATGGGGCTATAATGACAGTTCAAGTTATGGAGTGACACTGCCCAGTACTAATTACAACCACAGGAAACTAGATGGAAAGAAGTACCAGGCTTACTTGCAACTAAATCTATGGATTTGGATGTTTTACTCAGACCTCTAATCAATAAAGTAAATGGCATTTCTCATGGTGACAGGCATGAAGCCACATATCAGCCACATATCAGCAACATATCAGCAACTGTAAAGAGTACAAAACAAACTGAAGAACTGAAGAAATCCCACTTCTGTCATGGCCAGAGTCTTGGCATCAATGAAAATCGCCCCTCTCCTCCAGGACTCAGCAGAGGTGAGGCAGATCCTACCTGTGACCGCAGCTTCCCCTGCACACGCATGTGGAGGCAGACGAGCAGCAGAAGAGCCAGTCCTGACAGCATTCTCTCATGTGGGCACAGAAATGTTCAAGCGGTCACTGAGGCGTCCACACGGGTCCAGTGGCTGCTCCCGTCAGTCTCTTCTATACCGCTGTAGCTCTGAGAATGCCAAAAGAACCCTCTCACTATTGAACTGATCTCTATGAGCTCCCCTTGTAAACTGAGCTGGGGGAGGTGCAGCTGGGGGAGGTAAGGGGGACCAGGGTTTTTTTTTTCTTTTTCTTTTTTAGAGGAGGGAGGGTGAGAGGTAGAAAATGAACTGGAGGGAGAGAGAAGAGAGAGGGAAAGGAGGCAGAGAGTAAGAGTGTGGCAGCTACAACTACAGTAAATTGGAAGTTAGAGAGGACATTTTGGAGATTTTTTTTTCAGATTGGCAAAAAAGAGAGGAAGGAAATTCTTGAGAGTCTAAAATTAAAGTGTAAGCCAAACCACCAGGGTTATGTGCTACTAATTGGCAGGTAGGCATGCAATCTTCAAAAGATGCCAACAGAAGTCAATTACGGAACTACACACTTAAGAAGAAGTTCACCTTCATGTTTGTTGCTAATACTACAATGACACAATGCAGAAAAACACTCCATCTTCAAGTGAAAAAGGCCCCATATGAAAAACACATTTTTGTTCACATACAACAGCTCAAAAACAATAAGATTCTTGTGTCCTATTGGAGCCACATTGCAGCGCTGGAAGGATAACTGCTGCAGCCAAGAAGACCTGACTCATCATATGGTTTTCCTATATTGCACCACCATTGTTTCCACAACATTAAATCCTAATTCACCAGGACATTTTGAGGTAAGGAAGACACTCTTCATCATAGTATGTGACAGTTGGTTTTCACATAATATAATATGCACAGCCCAAGCACATTGGGGCCGTTGTGGCTGGACCTATCGGAGCACAAAGAGACCCTTGCAAACACAGGCCAGAAATAAGCTTAAGATAATTGAAAACTTTTCTATTTTGAAAAGGCACATGGAAACCATGGAAACATGCTGCTGCAAATGGCTTATTGACTATAAGGTTATACCTCTGATGAGCAAACAAAGGTCAGGCATTCTGTTTAATAACAGAAAGAAAAATTAAACTGATGAAAGCCTTAAATCTTGTGTCCAGAGTTCAGCAAGTTATTTCAAGACGCTTTATGTTTTAAGGTGAACCTAACATATTGTCATTTATGTTATATTATGAAAGCGTGTGGGGACTGTAGTGTATAAATACACTGAAATTTCGACACACGACCAGTGTCACTCACTGATTCTTTGTTTTCAGAGATTTTGACAGTAATGTGTATTTGTGAGCCTTGTGATGAATACAATGTGACTACTTTGAAAACATGATATGTTTGCATGAAACGGAATCAGACATTTATTCAAACAATTGTATCGTTGTGTAGCACAGCATTCTTTCTCAATAGAAAAAAAAATTGAATTTAGTTCACAGTAAGGTATCACACGCATACTAACATTCACAATTATATTATGACTGCTCCACATGACTTGTATTTTCCCCACTCACATCAAATGTTTAACTGCACAACAATTAAAACTACAGACCCTGCAATTTATGGCACTCTTATTTCAGTGTTCCCTGTTTGAGTAAAACCATGACACCTTAAGCTGAGGTGTGATTCTGTCCTCACAACTGTTCAGTGTAAGGTGGTCATAAAATTCAGTCACAGCTGATTTAAGGCGGTTTGTGACTCTTTTTGTTGTTTCCGAAAATGTTTCAAATTACTTTAAGTTGGGGTTTTTTTTGGCTATGTATATAGTAAAACTCAGTCACGTGAACATTTTCAACAGCCATTAGGTGTGCGCTTTCCGTTCTCTCAGCCAATGTCTTGTCCACATTTTGTGGTGCGTTCTTTTTCTTTTGGGTTTTCAGAACAAAGCACTCCAACATGCAGCTGTAGCCAAAAGCTCCTTCTGTTTCTGCTCCACTGTACAACAGTTTTGCTTCTTGTAAATTTCCACCAGGGGCAAGATGAGAAAGAGCATTGTAATATGTTTAGTTATACTCTACACTAATCACTTAAAAACCTGGACTAGTGACACACTTTCCTCAGAAGTGAGAGTCTTCTTAAAGCCCTTCAGTGCTTGATAGGAAAGCTAGTACAATCTCAGGAAATAGGAACAGGCAAAAAACTACACAGGTTTACACAGAAGAACTGAAAATATTTAGACGCATACAAATCTGTTAATAAATTGAATAACTGGACACCAAGACTCGTTTTGTCTTGATACAACTAACTGCAAATTTGAAATGCTTTCAACAGCAGCTCGTGCCTAATCTGCTTCCAGTAAAATTATTAGCTACTACGAAGCTTGGAACCTAAAATTTATGTGTGCAGTCACATGTTTTAAGTGAGCTGAACAGCTTGCCAAATATTTGCTTGGTAATGATATGTATTTTGGCAGTATTCTTAATAAATCACACCCTTCCACCTTCTTCTAATATGCTGTTAAACTGTTTCACAGAGCAAGGCACTGAGTGCAAGAAGGAGTACCAAGAAACAAATATCTACACACCTGCATCTGGCTCCGCTTGTGTTGGAAGTATGTCAGCAAACACACACACATGCACGCACGCATGCACGCACACACACACACACACACACACACAGTATTTTTTTGAACCACTCTAACTGTAAACACAACTGCTACTTGCCTAACCTTCCCCTATACTTAAAACTTATCTTCACCTTAAAACTGATTGATTTCCAGACTTGCTTTTTTTCACCATAAGTATGGCTTGAGTACTACCTGGGCCACACGCATACAGTACATACCATGAACCAGCATGTACATCTTGCACAGTAAGCAACCAAGTGACAATAATCTCTCCAGTCAAGCACAGCTGCAGACACGTAGGATGAGAATGGCCCCTTTCAGCAGCACATCCGTCATGATGAACATACAGACATCATCTTCTTCTCCCCTGATGTTTCTCTTTCATTACGGAGGAATAGCCCAGAGGTTGGACAGAGCCAGACTGATTCTCCGGTATATCCCAGGATCCTTCCCTCTACAAGTGGGTCAGCTCTGAAGCAAGCTTGGCTTAAGGCACCTGATTCCTCCAGTTTCCAGCCCACACACGCCAGAGTCATGCTCTACTGCAGGTGGGCTCAACATTACTGTATACTTTCAGAGTCCAACAGACACATGCTCATATAACCCTGTATTCAGCTTCTGTTCTTATTCTCTGTCATGTTTTTCTTTTCTTGCCATTTGCTGTTTGGGTGGTATTTAAATCCAAAGTTAAGTAGCCAAAACTTGACAGCAAACATTTTTAGCAAGTGTGGCCTCAGGGACTGTCTACCTGACAGCTGTAATATCTTTGTTACTACTCTATTACCCTTACATCATTCTTTACTCATGCTACTTTAGAGTAGAAAAAAGAATACCTGCAGAAATTCAACCCCTCCAATGATCTTTATAGACCTCTTGTAAACACTTTACATTGATTTTAATTTGGTCAGTAAAAGTCAAGAAAAGGCAGAAAGTAGGAAGGAGAGAAAACATCATCATTTTTGTGCATCTGGGATACATATTAGTCAGCAAGGCCAGACATGTAAGTCCCATGATTGTTCCCTTCAAGCAATGTGTTTGACTGAAGAAGGCAGGTTTGGAGTGGAGGAGGGCAAGTTAATGAATAAAGCAGGTTGAAAAGGGAGTTAGGATGGGAGGGGCAAGGTGTGGCTGAAGTAAGCTGCTCTTCTATTTGTCTTTGGCCTGTGATGGACAGACTCTGCAGATGAAGTTATATTCCTGCCACGAGCTGTGCAAAGCCAAGTGTAAAAGTCATGAACGGGAGGTTTCATCTTGACTAAACACTATAGCAGCCACTGTCAAACATTAGTCCCTCATCTCTGCCTGTGCTGTTTGGATCAGCATAATGGTCGTTAGCATCGTTCACTACGTTTCCTCCTACGTGGCCATCACTGTAGCTTGATGTTATACTGTACATCTACCGTAAATGTCAGAGGTAGTACCTGCATTCATGTTATAGGTTCATCTTCTTGTGACTTGCTCACCTCCAACCACTTTTGTGTAATGAAATAAGATTTGATGCGCCACAAACATAACAAAGTTTACTTTGACTCTTATAGGACTAACCTAATAACATGCTACCATACTAAATGACAATATCAAATGGGGGGGGGGTCCCTGTACTTTCTTACAGAGCGATGGGAAGCCTCTGCATGAGCAATCACATTCCAAACAAATACTTTTTTGCTTTGATAATATCAGTACCTTTTTCTGAGACAGATGAAGATAAAACAGAAGCTGCAGATGGAGGAATGTAATGTAGGAATGATATATTTTCGTAGTGCATAATTAGAGTCTCCCTGTTTACATCATTCAAATGCAACAGCCCAAAGTCTCTAACGAAGGATTCCTTAAACAAACTTCACAACGATATCATTTTTTAAACCAGACTTTAAAATACAAACTCTGAGGAGCTATTAAACAAATCTTTTCACAACATGTTCATATAAACTACCTTTCTAAGGGCTGCTACACACTGTGAGATTTCATCACACTGTGCAACATCAATGATTTAATGCATGCTTAGTGCACTATAATAATACCTAGTGAATCACACACTACAATAACAAGGTGACAATTTGTCTTCCTGCTGCATCCTCATCAGCACAGTCACGACAACAGCTGCTGTTAAACATAAAAACACAACTACACTAGACATCTTCACTTCTTTACTTTAATGCCAAACATGGGTTTTTTCATATTTTGTTTGTTGTGGGTTTTTCTTTTCACAATTGAATTAATTGGTCAGTCTTTCATACGGCACACCTGTTGGTAGTCAAATACGTTTATACATCTACACTATGCAGCTGGCGGTGTTTCATTAATAAAGCTGTTAGAATTAGACGTCATCAGATAAAATCTCATTTGCAGTGGAGTTTGACCCTGAGCAGCAAGAACCTGAAGGAGAGCACAGAAAACCCATACATACCTATTCACACCTGCAGTTCGTAACTTATTTTAAAATAAGTCCTCCTGACCACACATCGAGTGCTTGAGATCGCTGACATTCCAAACAAACCGATGAGGCATTAAATGTCCTCAACTGTCTCTTCATTTGACAGCCACCCAGACAGCAGCAAATTACTGTCAACAGCCGTCTCTCTGAAGGAGACCTCTGTGACTCCTGAGGTGCTAAAAATACAGTTTTGTATCCATATAGTATACCCTCATAAACCTGTATGGGAGACCGGGAGATATTAGGAGTCATTGCACTCTACTCTCAAAACAGACTCCATTTGTAGCTCAACCTGTTGTTTATCATCCATCTAATGTACTATACATTAGCTAAAGCCCACTCACTGCCATTAATCTGTTGTATCAGCCAATTATGCCCCTACCTCCAACAGCCTCCTTGTCCAGCTATTCCATTCCTATACAGAAACTATTTAGAAAGGTTAGTTTCTATCCAGTGTCCTCCTAACATGTAGAGCCCACAGCTTAGTTGCAGTCACAAAAACATGATGATCATGGCAAGAGAGGGATAAAATAAAAGATGGAAGGTAAAGTGCCAAACTGTGACAAAAAAAAGCATCACAGGCTGAAAAAGGAGACCAATATGAAATCTACAGCTCAGTAGATACAGAGAAACAATGTGGTTCTATAAAACCAATTATGTAACTTTTTTGTAAATAAATGATAATTTCCTCATGACAGTCAATGTTTTCCTTAGTTTTTGGTTGCTTATCATGTAAACTTCTTTTATCTGCGAATACTCTAGGGAAGGTATTTTAAGAGGAAAAGTGCTTGTACAAAAAGTTTATTTCTGCTGACACCCATATTTAAGGTGCCAGCCCAGATGTTGTTTAGCTGAGCTGTGAGAATATGATCAGGAAATGGAAGTTCAAACACTTTTGCTCTTCCTGTGGTCATATAGCCCCATGTGGAGGCCAATGACTCAGACAACACAGCAACAAAAGTCTACAGCTAGTCCAGCAGCTCTTACAGTAAACTTATAGCACTGACGCTGATGTTTACTATGTTCAGCTACTCAGTTTAATGTGTTAATATGCCAACTTCTCTTAATTTGAAGTAAACAAAAAGCCCTTGATTAGCATTCATTTACATTAGACCATGAACTAATGTACAAATTGAAATTTCGAAATAATAATGGTACCTAGTAAAAGTTAAGGAAACTTATTATATAACAACATTGCCCACAGTGGGCATTAATGAGTGTACCAAATTTAATGCCAATCAAAGCAACAGTTGTCTGAACATGATGGCAAAACATAAAAGAATCACGAACCACAAAATTATTAATCACTCAAGGTATCAGCCATGTAATTAATGTAATTCAATAACTGCTAAGACATTTTCTTATTAAAAAAAATAAAAAAGCCGACCCCACAGTGGCACAAATGGAAAACCAAGCTAGGGTTATCAAGATTCTATCTGAAAATGTCATAGAATCTCCTTGCTTAACCAAAAGTAAAATACAGGAAATATATCAAATTGCGATCCCATTAAATGCAGACACTTTTCTTTCTCACAGCTTGATTGAGGCCCAAGGTTAAATACCCCCCCAGTCTCCTGAGAAAAGACTTTATGAGCTGTAGCAGAAACCAGCAGAGACCAGGAGAGACGTGATGGAGCAGAACAAGTGTCTGACCCCCGAACCTGAAGTGCTGAAGCCTGCTGAAGCTCCACAGGTCACACAGAGGCAGTAACCGGGCCGATGTGGGCCAATTAGAGCCGGTGGGGGGCAGCAGGGGCCCATTAAGATCCAGGAAGTTGAGGCCAGACTAAGACATTAATCTGTCGTCTCCTTCACATCTTTATATTCATTTGTCTTAACTTTCATCCAACTGGAATTTCTATATCCAAGACCACTGACAACGACAAGTGCCATAACAAGTGTCTTAGTAACTGTGGTAGGTCCAGTGCTGTGGCTGTATACATGAACCTGACTTTCCATTCCCTGTATAATGAAGCAAGCACCCGTGTCTCAGGATTTTTGTGAGAAATTTGTGTCTTGTTTTCTGTACATTTTAAGCTAAATATTTGTTTAAAAAAAATGAAAATTTAAAATGCAGAGTTAAAAATGGAATTACAAGCACATTTAAAGAGCTTTGTCTCTGTGTTAGGAGAGGCACCTAACACAGAGCCTTGACACAGGCAGAATGGAACACTAGGGAAGCCATACAAACTGAAATACACAAAGAAGTAAACAAACCCCAACTCCACCACCACCACCACCAAATAAAAACAAGGATACAAAAACTCAGAACTGGGTCAAAGTCCCACGAACTTGACAGAAGTTGGTCAAAAGTTCTCAAAAAGCAACACATCGTGCCAAACAATGGTGAATCTTCCCAGGAGTGGCCGACCTATCAGAATTATTCCAAGAGTGCATCAACGACTCACCCAAGAGGTCACAATAGAACCCAGAACAACATCTAAACAACTGGAGGCCTCTCAGCTCTCAGTTAAGGTCATTAAGGTAATTCTGTTTTCTACCAAAAAATCCTGGAGGATAGTGTCCGGCCATCAGTTCATGCCCTGAGGCTCAAGCAGTGATCATAGGAAGTCCGCCTCTGAATGAAAGAAAATTCAGGGTCCAAGCGACTGTCCATACTCACATCCAATTGCGATGTTTTGAAAAGACATTAAACTGGTTGTTCATGCTAGAAACCTGTTCAACATGGTTGAATTAAAACAATTCTTCAAAGAAGAGTGGACCAAAATTCCTCTGCAAGGATGTGAAAGACTCTTTGCAGCTATCGCAAATGCTTCAGAGGTTTAGAGGGCCAGGTAGGTTTTATTAACGTTGTTCCTTTAATTAAAGAAATTATCTTTTTTTTTTTTTTTTAATTTAATCAAGCTGCCTTTATCTAATATTGAATTGTATTATTGTATGATCTTTACCTTACGACATAAAGCGCATTGAGGCAACTGATGTTGTGATTTGACGTTACATAAATAAAACTGAAGTGAACTGAAATTTTCTGACAAATATGCAAAAAATAATAATTAATCATGACAGGGGCAAATACCTTTTCACAGTACTGTTTATGTTTAAGTAAGAAAAGAAAAAACTTTATTTGCTTTTTTCACGTTTTTTATTTAAAAAAAATATATATATATTGTTCTATAACACAATGAGACAAGCTACTGGGCTATTTCACCTAGTTCTTCTGGTCATTTAACCTCCGTGCCAGGTCATACACCATGCACCATTATTGAACATGTTGAAGTATTAGAAGAGCTAAAAGTAAGAATTTCATATCATATCTGTTGATGTATGTCCATTAGCTGAAGACAGGCTCAGTAACCATGCAGTGAGTGATGATGGGGAACACCCTATGAGTGTGCAGCTGGGGCTTGTACTGACAGAGATGGGATTGAGGTATCTCCGCCAGTCTGTGCCAGGTTGGCTGTATATCAGAGCTCTCATCCCCTTTTTAACAAGTCTGTCTGTCCACTACAGTTGGGAATGCATAAAACAGATGCAGCTGTCAGAGTAAAGAAGTGAGGAGTGGCCTTGGCTGTTGTTTGATGAGTTTTGGCCTGAGCCACGCTCTGGGCTCTGGGTGCTGGGAAACATGCCAGTCAGAGAGGAAGGCCATTGCTAAGATCTCACCATTGCACTGGGTTGGATATCCCATAATTCTGTCATCTTCATTAGGAAAGAACAATGCATCAAAACCTATACTGGAATCTGCCTGGTCAATCTTTCAGTGCTTATCAGCAAACATTAATGCTAATAGAGACCAAATTAAAATATTTTACAGACAAATACAAGACATAATCAATTTATTGTCCACACAGATCAAGAAAATTTAAACTTCAGCTTTTAGAACTGGATTTCCTAATATTTTAGATGCCTCCTGCCTAACTGTATTGAACTGCAGGGAGTAGTGTAAATCCACTACTGGGTCTGTAATATTCCAGGAAAGATAGATTTTCTTTCCTCAGGTGGGCCCACCACCATCAGTAGAAAAGTGTGTGGTCAGTGATCGCCCTTTAAAAATATACACACCCTTCTCAAATGCACTTCCTCAGTATAAAAAGGAAAGAACTCACAGCTGCACTGAATTCACAACATAAAGGGATCTTTCTTCCACTGTTCATCTGAAATGAGTAACTACATTCATAGGACCTGGACTTTCCCATGTGCACATTGCACATACAGCTCATTGGAAATATTAAATGTTTCTGCTTTTAAAACATAAAGGTGATTGTGAAGAAACTTGTCAATCAGGATATTAAATATGCTTAACAACTAAAAAATCCTGATCATAGACACATAGTCTTATAATTTTACTAAAATTACTAACTGGTTTATTTAACACTTTACATGTGACATATAAAATAATAGTTTAACAGTCTAAGCTTATCCCTATGGAACCAAAAGAACCTTTTGATTACATGTCCATAGCCATTTATGTGTTAATGTCCTGAACAATGACGAACTGTTTACCTTGACTTTTCTGTGTGGAGTTAGCATGTTCTCCTCATGCATAAGGACTCCTGGAGCCCAGCTTCCTCCCACAGTTTAAAGACACACACATTAGGTTCACTGGTGAACCTGAACTAGCTGTAAGAGTCAATGAAAGCATGAATGGTGGTCTTTGTTTCTCATTTATCTTCTCTTTCCCATAGTTTGTATTTTGTCCTTGTCCTTCAGTGGTCTCTTTTTTTTCTCCTTCTCTTACCCCTCACCCCAGAGTGATCACAGTAGATAGCTGACCCATCATCCTGTTAAAAAGAGGTTCTTTCTCCCTACTATCACCTGGTGCTCGATCATACGTTATCATCTGACTGTTGGGGTTTTCTTACTAATATTGTGGGGGTCTCTAGGAATGATGACCTATCCAGGGTGAATGAGATGAGAACTGGAACTTAGGCTACGTAAATCAATGGATGGATATTGTAAAAACAAATGGAAAGCAAGGGCAAGAACAAGAGAGTAATCCTGAAATCTGCCAAGCACTTCACTATACAGAATAAATGATCCAAAGGGTCCAATCTCTGGGTAATGTTACCCACCCTAATAGACTCTGACCGCTAAACCCACAAGCAGCATGTGTTTAGCCTGTAACCAACAACATCTCCAAAATGTTATGCCATTGTAAGTGCACATACAGCAGGAAATTTCAATATAGGCAGTGAAATGAGAATAAAATACCATAAATTTGTCCAATCAGAAGAAAAGAAATCCTAGTCAATTAGGTTTCTGTCCATCAGGTTAAAAAAATATGTGACAGAGTCCAAAGGTCAGATGAAGAGAAAGAACAGAGGAAGGCAGTTATATGCATAATATTAAAGATGTCATGGACCACAGTAACTATGAACTGTGTGGTAAAAGGCCATGTTTTCTCTGTAATCAGTAACAGATCATCACCACAGCAAGCACATAACTTTTATGGTTTGAATATGGAGAGATAAAATAACAAAATCATTGAGACACATTTCCTCCTAACCCGAAAATATAGTCCAAATGTTATGAATTAATTTTTCATTATTATGATTAGGTATCAAAAATTTGCTTGTGGTCACGGTTGAAAACCACAATGAGACCAATATGAATTCCACAGCTAAAATTACCTCCAGACACTAGTGCGAAAGTTTGAGGGTTTGTTTTTTTTTTTTAAACAAAAACAACTCAAGATTTAAAGAAATATCAAAGACCTGTGAGCTAGTGGTTGTAACATGGGACTGTAACAATGATTTAAACTCGTGACTTTGTTCCCTTGCTCTTCCTGACCGCTCATCTCTGTTGTTACATGTCAGGGGCGGCCAACCTTTTTCTCCTGCGGGCCACAAGGACTTAGATAAAGCAAAAAAGCCATAAACTGGATAACTGAATCAAAATGTAGGTATAGGTTACACTGAAAATGTTATTAACATTAAAATAATCCAAATGCTATTTTGACAGTTAAATTACCCTACTTCTTGCCAACTATCTCATGCACTACTGAATAGGTCACATATAAAACACATTGCACTGGAATCAAACTACCAGCAGCAGAGTCGCTGCAGTAATCTCCCTAGAGATTGCTCAGTATAATGTTGCCTTAAGCATAATGCTTGGGGTTATTTTGATCCTTTTTCAGCATGTGTGAGATGGTCTAGTTCCAGCACAATGATGCACACACATACACACACAGCTTAAAAAGAAAATTTTCAACAGAGGGAAGGTTCACTCAGTCAGAAAATAGACTATAAGCCTAATAATAATTAATTAATTAAGAAAAATCACCTGAGGCAATAATTGGCACTCCTCATTCTACAAAACGAGGACCTTGATGTATAAAACACCATGTATCATTTGAGACATGTTATATTAATTTATCTTGTCAGGTGTAAAAGAACTGTCTTTATTAAGGGTAGTAAATCAATACTGTAAAAACAAACTGCCCAAGTTATCCAGTAACCCTCTATATAAAACAATGTGTCTATGTATTTGTGCTGAGGTGAGAGGTGATATGTAAGTACTTTTAATCAAGCATCATGTTTAATTAAATGTGTTCTTCTTATCAAGCTTTATTTTATTACAATTTAAAGGAAAATAATCTACTTAGTGGGGCATAACAATTATCTAACAGCTCTAGTTACAAGTAAAATTATTTATAAAATATAATTAAGTAAGTAAAAAATTCATAAAATGTAATGATTGGATATAAATTAAACAATGAACTACACGAGTAGAGCTAAAATAATTAATCTATTAGTTAGCTGAAAAAAATTTAGGGATAACTGTTTGAGTCCTTGTTTAAAGGAAAACATAGTTTTAGATTTGTCACTTTTCGTATTTAGTTTAATTTTTTAAAAAGTAAAAAAATGATACATTATCTAAAAGATCAATAAAAATGATCCTATAGTCCTGTATGAAACATTTGTTCCAATTCAACTAAATACAACAACAATATTCGGCTTTCACTTTATCTCATGATTAACAATAATTTATTGATCTAATCACAGGTGTCATATGTATGCACTATGGACTTTTAGTGATATTTACTGATACTGATACTGATACCCCTTAATGAACCCATTTTTAATGCAGGATTTGAGAGTATTTCTTCAGCTTCAGGAAACACTCTGAACCCCTCTCTCATCTGTGGTATCATTTGCTAAAATGATGAATGCTTTAAATATTTACTTTGGAAACGTGATACACAAACACTTGCTATAAACAGCAAACGTTACACATAATGATTTTTTCCTTCCCGAGAATAGCACACAGTTGGACAAATATCTTTTTTCTCTGGTAATGTGCTTTGGACGTGTTGAAAAATGTACAACAGTAGTATGTGCTATGTACAGACGGGCTCTGACCTGCTGGATCGACTTAGTTTGAATAACTGGTGAAAAATTATTGTGTGATTTGGCTCTCATCCAAATACAGAAGCATCAGAGTCTCTGGTAGAGCTCCAGGAGTGTATCCGTAACACTTCTCTGTGCATTGGGGACAGTTTAACAGTTTGTGCAGAAGCTTTGTGTGAGATATCTTCTGATTAATTTGGTGTCAGAGTCTTTTTCTTCACAGAAATGTAATAAGTATTAAGTTTACTGTATATTAATTTTACAACATTTATCACAGTCTGGCAAATAGCCAACAAAAACTGTTTGAGGCAAAAGAAAGTACGCAGATTTTGATGAGACAAAGAGAACACTGAAAACTGCAATTAAAGAAACACAGAGCTTTAAGTGGTGCTATAACAACCATCCAAACACAGACCAAACTCAATTTTTTAGAGCCAACATTTCCCATATGAGCTAAAAAAAATAATATCCATCTTGACCTGCCATTGTTGTTGTCTTTTTTGCCTTCCCATATGGAAAAGAAATAGAAATGACTTATGGCAAACATTGTTTTAATGTCTTATAACATTTACTTGTCTCTTGCTATGATTTACAGTCGTTTTCAAAATTTTCTAATGTAATTATCAGAATTAAGTATTAAAAAAAAGTTTCTGTGTATTTCTATTCCATGTGGATTACCATGGAGAAACAACTGAAAACAGCAATGAATGTATGAAACATGTCGTAAAATACAATCTGGTATTTAACTCTAAAGCGCTCCTGTTTTAACTTTCAATCATGTAGCTTAAATCTCCAAAAGAACTCACCTAAGTTGCAATAATGTTATATATTTCAGAGGGAACGCATCACCCACTATCATATCAACATGATCAAAATTTCCCCTTCAAGAAAATAAAATGCTAGAAATGGTACAATGGAAACAATGCATGGATATCCTATATATATATATATATATATATATATATACAGAGATAGATAGATAGATAGATAGATAGATAGATAGATAGATAGATAGATAGATAGATAGATAGATAGATAGATAGTGAATGGCCATGCAGTAAATGTTACTTCCACACCTGACCTGACCTTGCAGTACTCTCTGCTCATCCATAGAGCATAGTAGTTGGTTGGCTCCTGGGCCCAATCGGGCTTTTAAAAACAGAGCGGCAGCAGAGCAAACTAAATCACTGAGTAATTTGGTATTTTGACTAAAAAATAGATGAGTAGAAAGTTTTAAAATTTTATGTTGAGTGGGACTTAATATCCTGAGCAAACCACTGAATATCAGTAGCTATGATACTTGACTCTAGAAGACAAAGAACAACCCAGTGGTGGCAGAAGAGGAAAAGTTAGAGGATCACATTTAGATCTGCAGGACTAATCCTGTGGGGATCAATACAATCTCCATCAGAAAAAGTCTTATTATTGAAATACTTGACACCACTAATACATTTGACTCCAGAAACATTGTGTAACTGATTTGATTTTTAATGTATTCTACTTAAAGGTTGTTGGGTTGTTTTTTTTTATCAATTAGTTATTGCAGTATTTTGACAAGCTACAGGGTATCATGTTGGGTCAAGCAGAGCGCACCAAACCAGCTGACCATCAGCTGATCCAAAGAGGTACCAATGATGACTGACACTTCAAACAGTCTGTTCAAGCTGCCAACTTCCCTGCGGTTCCTTCCCGCTCCATGCTGTTGCTGTTGCTACTTATGAATGGCTATGCTGCTTATTCCCTCTACCAGCCCAGCCTCTTTCTACTGTGGTCATTTTTTATCAATATAGTTGCAATGATATCTCTTGTTTTAGAGATTATGTATATTCCATATGTCAGGTATATATCTTCAAGGCCCTCTAACCTCCAAGAGGGGAGGGAAAACCTTCAGCGCCAACTGCAAACATTTATAAATTCCCACAATAATATGAAATTCCAATCATGGCTCTGATTAAATTAAATTATCCAGATGTTTTCACATTATATCTTGGCTTGTAGCTGGGGGGATGTCCTGTTCAGAAGCCTGGACCAGCTGAGAAAATCTCAGTGGAGAAAGAGATGCCGAAAAAAAATCTCCCTTTCCTGAAAAACTTCTTATGAGTTTCAGTTTTTAAATAATAAGCCAGAACATCAGAAACTGGAACATAAATGGGCATGTGCAGATTAATCATTTCTGAGTCAGACACACAAATCACAATTTATTTTTGATCATTCAACAGTACCCATGTGAAGGATCACAATGCCAATGAAGAGTGTGCGTTAACAGTGAAATGTGAGATCAGAGGGCTTTCTTGATTAAATCTTAATGTTGCAAAGACTGTTGCTGGATTACAGTGCATGGGAAAGACACTGGGTTAAAAGAGTAGGGTCAGCAAAACCAATTGGAATTGAGCCGTGTTTTAAACACATTTCTTGGAGTTAAACCCTGATCAAACAAGAGTTACAGTGAATCCAGCACACTGAATACATACCTAACTATAAGCCCACACAGCAACAGCATCCTGTTTTGATCCAGTAGGATAAAACCTACCCCCGATTTTTTTCTGCTTCACAGATACTGTACAGCCATGATTCTTATGCTATGCTGCCCTCTGGTGTTCATAGCCATCTTTACACCAGTGCTACCACCTAAGTGTGTAAAAGTTTACCTATATTATAAATGTTTTACACTCCATCTGTACACGTGAATCACTGCTGCTTTACCCAAAAAAGAGGTGATGAAGAGAAAGTGAAGCTCCACTCTCAGGTCATGAAGGATGCAGCATGAAAACATATGGAGCTTGATATTATGTTTCATACAAGTGAGAACAGTTAGAGCAGAAAAAAATCTGCCCATCTCAGCAAAGCACTGCAGGAGCTTGTCAACAGATGTAATCACGTAGCAGTAAGCATTATGATAAATAATACAAAATCCTTCTCTTTTCTACAGTATGTCAGAAAAAGGGTCAGTGTGTGGCCTACCGTACACTTTCCTGCCACACAGAGAGAAGTTTCATTCTGTCCACATGGCGTCCCATCGATCACCCTTTCTGACTGTCGCACGTAGAATCTGAACCCTATGGCCCGGCAGTTGAGTTCACACTGCTGCTCAATAGGAACTGTAAACAGATTTAGGATCTCATGATATAAAGACATATTTCAAGATTTGAAAATATGCTGATTTACACACAAACAAAAGAAGATAAAAAAAATGAATGTGCTGACATTCATCTTTAAATATGTGTAAAAAGCTTGACACTATCATTGTGTGAATCAAATAAACGTAAATTTTACCATTAAATGTATTATTTTGTAACTACATGAAACCCAGCTGGATTTAAAGACTGAATCCACATTGAAAGAACACATATACATATATGATACCTGGTGAGCAACTGTACTTTGATAATACATTTAAATTTGCTAATCTTTTCAAGCACATATCCTTTTGCACCTCTGGATACTTTCCAGCCACCATTCTCACCAATTAAAAGTGCACATTTGTGACTTTATCAGGCATATTAAACTTGTGCAGAGGACAAATCAATGGTTTGGGTTTTTGTTGTTGTTGTTTTAAACTGTCAGAAACCTGGGAACTGGGTCTAAGGTTATGATGCAAAGACCAAACAACAGTCTTCAGTAGAAGACCATAACGTCTGAATGTAAGACATCATGACCTTAGCATGCCCATTGCATGCCCATCTATAGTTCACAGCATGTTAAAAGGGCGTGAGTGTCTTTGGACTCATCAACCATCCTCTCTGACTTTGTCCTCTTCCCCAGAAGAGTTCCAACTGTTAAGCTGCAGTTTTGATAAAATGGAGAATATCCAATGAACATTGCATTTGCACAAGTGGTCAAAAGAGGACTTAAATCAAAAATAGCAGGCACTTTGGAAGCAGCTTAAAGGGGAGGTCATTTCTAAATCAACCATATCTAAATCAAGTGCTGTTTTTGCCTTTTATGGCCATATTCACCATATTCACCAAGCTTTTAAATCATAAGAGTTGTTATGGCCATAACAATATAATATTTAAGCACATAATAGAGTTCTGTGCAAACAAAGAAGCTTTACAGTTTTACCCTGTGGCTGTATTCTGACGAAGAACTAAAACAGCACTGGACTGGCCTTGACTGCTGTTTTAAAACTGAAAGGAAACAGTTGTGAAATTCTCTCTCTTTAAAATGTTAAACATGTTCTACAAAAAATCTCTTTAATATTGACAAAAGATTATGTTTGATGCAATAAAAGCTGCAAAGTTGAACCCCTGCTTTCCTTTATTCATGTGCTTTGTCAATTAGATATGCTACAAGCACAAAAGCCAGGCATTTCTTAAACAGATGTACAAGAGTATGTTTAAGCACTGCTCAAGATGGGTGTCAAATGACCCAGACTTAACCTCATATGTGTGCCTGGGGTTATTTAATCTTTACATCTGAGTTATCCATCAGTTAAGGCCACAGCACACAGACAAGATCTCACAATACACATCTGTTTGACAGGATATTAACTCTGCAGGCTGGTATTTCCATTAGCTCAGAGAAATGACAGATAGTCACTTGTTTTGACTGTTGCCTGGATACTTCAGGTGAGTACATTAAATGAGTTTGTATGTATGAACATTCATCAGTAAGCCTACGGACGGGTGGCATACCGTAGTCCTTACATCAAGCCACATATCAGTTTAAATACGTCATGGGTCAGGCAGCTGAAGATGTAACACAGTGTGAACATGCAGTTAACTGTGAAATGTGTGACCTCAGGGTTAGGTGAGGCTACCGACTTTGAGCAGCAATTATTACTTCTTTAAATACACTTTAAGGGTATTCAGTCATCTCTGTGTTTTAAACTGAAGTTTAAGTTTTCACTAAGACAGTGTTTTTCAGCCATGCTGGAGAGAGGATATGGTGGCCCTGAGGTGCAGGGCATAACAAGAAAAGGAAAAAACAAAACATTTCAAAAATAGCATAAAAATTCAATTAAATTCAGGGATGGAATTTATTGGGAGTAGTACTGAAACAAGAAATTATACTGACCTGTGGCCAGCCAGAGATTTTATAAGATTCTTTGCATTCAAAAACTAAAAACACTGTCCATACCTCTTCCTAAAAGTAAAATGTTGTCTTTTCTGAAATGTTGTTTTTTTGCTTCATTTGTGTATATATGTGTTGCACATCATCCTGATATTGACAGCCCTAAACCCTTGCTTTAGTTTTTTAGGGGGATTAATTGAGTACAGTCAGTCTCAAAGTCTGCAATATTTGTCTCTGCCAAGAGATTTCATGGCTCAAGCCTCTTGACTTAATCATGTCGCCCTCAGGATGAACCGTTAGCAGCCTCTCAGCTTTTCATCAAGTGGCATCATTAGTTCAAAATGTTTAATAGTAAAAAGTCAGACTCAGTATTAGTATATTTTTTATCTAACTACCTGCAAATTAGGAGAGTGCAAAGGCAAGACCATTACAGTGACGCTGCCCCAAATCAATACTGACTGCAAAATTGACATATGTGGGGAAATTTTTCCTTTTTTTGCCCCTTTTGCTAAGTTAAAGACAGTGGAGACACGGTGTCCTTGTTATATGCTATCTATTACTCTGGGGTAAATATGCATTTAATTCTAAAATAAAGTGAAAATTAATTTATTTGTAGTTTTGTCTCTCTATACCACTACAATGGATTTTAAAATCAAACCAGTTATATGACAATGAAGTGCAGACTCTGAGCTTTATTTCAAGGGGTTTAACAAAAACTCTGCATTAACTGTTTAGGAATTTCTATACACATTTTCAAAGGCTAAAAAACTAACTGGACAATTGACTAACAAACAGTTTCATGGCCAGGTGAGGCTTTTTTTCATTTTATTTTATCACAAATGTAGCAAACACTATATCTGACATCGATCCAAAGTTTTGAATTAGTCTTTTATAGGATTCCACTGTAATTTTAAATATGAGGCCCAAACAGATCCCAGTGCAAGTGTAGGTGCCATCATCAGATTGAAAAACCAAAATAAGCCTCAGAGAGAGCAAAAACTTTAGGACTAGCCAAATCAAAAAGCTGATGCATTCTCAAAAAGAAGGAGTGCTTTGGCCAACTCACTACTAAATTACATGATGGCCATTATTTTCATGGTTAAGGAAAATTATTTTACAACTAGTCAATTCAAAAACAATCTCAAGTTGGTAAACGTATCATTGTCAAAGTAAAATCAAGAGACAGCTTCATGAATGCAGAAAACAAGAACAAGAAGGTCAGATTTGTCTTTGCCGGAAAGGAGCCAGCACAGTTCTCAAAAGAAACATTTTTTCAACATATGAGACTGAGATGAACTTAATATGAAAGTATGGAGAAGGAGAAACGGTGCATGATCTGAAGCATAACATGTCATCTTTCAAACATGGTGGAGGCAGTGTAATGATTTGGCCACATATGGCTGGCAGTGGATGTAACTGTTGATGGAAGTAGTAGGATGAATTCTGAAGTTTACGGGGCTCCTTAAATTCTGCCAAATGCTGCAAAACTGATCACATGGTGCTTCACAGTGCAAATGGATAATAACCTAAAGTATACGGCAAGAGTTTTTCAAGGTAAAGAAATGGGATAAGTCAGTCACCTGATTTCAATCCAACGGACTATGCTTTTCAGTTATAAAATACAAACAAGTAGCAACTGAGGGCAGTTGCAGAAAAGGCCTGGCAAAGCATCTCCAGAAGGGAAACACAACATTTCATGATGTCCATGGGCTCTAGACTTCAGGTGGTCACTGACTGAAAAGGATTTTCATCCAAGTATTAAAAACAATTTCTATATACAATCCTTACAGACAGCCATCTCGTTCTCATCTGTAATAAAAACTAATATGTCAGCATGTACAATCCTGACATATTAGTTTCCTGCTTATATGTTTAGCATTTTAAAGAGATAGAAAAATCACACTGCTTGTATGTCTTAGAATCCTTACAATTATTTTTGAACCTATGAAAATGGGGGACTATTTATTTAAAAAAGTCTATAATTCTTAAACAGTTAATACAAAGTTCTGTGAAGACTCTTGAATTAAAGCAGAAAGTCTGCATTTTGATCATATATTGACTGATTTACAGTCAACTATGGTGGTGTACAGAGGCAAAACTACAAGAAATTGTGTCTTTGTCCCACAAATTATGAACCTAACCACACACACATACATACATTTTATGTATCCTCACATTGCACATAAATGTAACCTACCCTCGTTAAAAGGTTCCCACTCGTACAGTCTGCCCATGAAAGGCTGGTTGTTGTAAGATGAACACTGGACAGTCCGGATATGTCTGCTAGATGGAGTACAGGCCTGTGGAAGGACCAGCGAAATACAAACATGCATTTATTTTCCATGAAAACACCAAGTCCGACAGGTAAATCCCTTTGTAACTACAACCGCGGCTCACTGTCACGCTCTGTAGCCACTGATTTACTGATTGCTACAGTGAGCCTTCACTGTTTTAACTGTTTCCACTCCTCCACTTGTAGCGCTGTCTTTTTAACAAAACCACTTAGATTCCAAGCATATATGAAGGCTCCAGAGTGAAACCCAACCTCCCTTAAGTCTCCATACATTATATCATTTGTCTAAACAAGACTCTGGTCTGCTTTACTTTACTTGAATATCTGTCATCACACGACGGAGAGACAATGTGCAGAACCAGAGTTCATTTTAATGCACAGAATCAATTCAATAACCTAGAATGAGACAAACAAAGCTTATCCACATACTCATGCATTTAAGCTGGTGTTAAACTTGTGAAGGTGCTGTATGCGTTATTAAGATTAAATGTTTTTCCCTTGTAATTTAAATAAGGTTTAATGCTTGGACTGATTATGGAACATTTTGATTCAAATACACAGACAAGTGAGCTGCAGCTCTCTGGTGAGCTCTGCTATAAAATCAATCAAAAACTTTACAAAAATAGATTCTGAGATAGATTTGAAGATTGGTTTCAAGTTTGAGCGGTGGCCATGTGTCTCTGGAAAAGCATAAACTATTCACACCCAAAGCTAATGAGTCCACTACAGTGCAATAAACAGCATAGGCTGTCTAGTTTCTAATTAATATCAGGCGTTCTTGTTCAGTTCTTCAACTCAGTCAATGACAATTTGACTAATAAACTCTAAACACATTTGAACCAGGTCTGATTATCTGAATTAAACTGTTATGGTAGTAGAGTACACAACTACTATATGTCTAAATGCTACAAACAATAATTGAACCAAACAGTATATTCTGTTTCCATGGGGGACATCTTGCATTCCTTGCCTTCTGTCAGACATAAATTTTGGAATTCATGTAAATGTGTACTTTTCCTCATCAGAGCTTAAAGGTTAAAACTAATGGTTTATAATTTGAATGCTAGCTTTTCCTTTGCACACACAAACAAAAGGAGCATTAGAAAATAATGAAATCCCTATTACTAACAAACCAGTCTGAGATTATGAACAAAATGCAGACTTGCATACATTACTGTTGCAGATCCTGTAGCGAGCATGCTCCCCAGTACAGAAGGAAGAAGGCAGAGGGTTGTAAGGTCTCACTTGATGCTGCTTAGGATTGGACATGTGGCTGCCTGTATGGTGCTCCTGTTGGACCTCAGCCTTGTTGGCTGAACTAGGCTGGTAAAGGGGAGCCCAGATTTGGTTATTTCTGGGATGCTGTGTCCTGGCATTCATGTAGTGTCTGCTGTAGAGATGGAGATTGCTGGAAGCATTAGGGTTGTTTAACCTGTGGCTACCATGGCCTCTAGCTGTGGGGTGGTGGGAATTAGCTGCAGCAGAGCGTCTGTGTTTGTGTGGGCGAGGGATCTTCGAGCTCTGGCCTGTATCCGTCTGCAATGAAGCAACATAGGGCGCCCTTCCATAGCCGTACTTCCCTGGGATAATGTTTGTTACCTTCCTGAAAACACAAACATGAGGATATTAACACTTACTGTGCAAGTGTAAATATCACTTCATCTCTAGGCTACACATGTCCCTGTTGAATACATCAGAACTGAATCCAGTCTGCTACCGTATTTCTACCAACAATGTTTTAGACTTGAATCAATATCTTCTTTTATTGGAAAGGTTTCAGTTTAGCTAAATGCCATCTTTTATTGAAGAAAATGTAAAGGCCCTTCTTCTGAAACTACAACTTTTGTGACGCACCAGGATCTCAGTGGCAGAATTCTGGGAGCTTTTGTTGTTATTTGGCTTCTTCGATTCCAACTCAAACAACCCCCCATTACTCAGCTGTCAGTGCTATTTGTTTAAAGGCAGCCACAACAGGAAGGAGGTCACAAAGCTGCCAAGCACAAGCCGGGCTTTTGATTCCAACCATAAAAGACTAGTTTTCCACTGGAGGGCAGTCAGATGTGCCCACAATGATGGCTCCAAAGAGTCACTTTCAGGCTGCGCTGCTCAGCATGCAGCACAGCCGTACAGGACTCACTGAAAAAGCACAGAAGCTGATCTACTTTTTTTTTTTTTAAGGCTCATTGTGCTTCATAGCTAATCAACATAGTGGCATAAAATGCATAGATATAGAAATATGTATTGCAATATTTCTTTATTAGTTCAAATGTTAAACATTTAGTATTTTTTCAGATAAAAAGCAGGGCTCTAGACTACATTTTTGCCACGGTTGCACTGGTGCGCCTTCTTAGGCGCACCAGCACAAAGTTAGGCGCACCCAAATTTTTCAACTGCATTGCTTAACACCGCAGTTTTGCATGTTCACTTTTTTGGGGGGAAAATTGCTGTCCATAAAGACAATATTGATTTGGAAATGATTAACTAACAATCTTGTCAACACAAAGTTCTTTATTTGGAGCACAGTTCTACAAGAAAGACAAGTTACTGAAAAAGTGCTGGCACTTGGCACTCTTTGGCAATATTGTAGACAATGTTAAACTTAATCATCACATCGGCCTCCTCTGACGACCTGTTTGCTGCTGCCTGGCGCTGAAAGGCAGTGGGGAGAGGAGACACTTGGACAGCGCATTTATCACGACATGTAATGTGTTTTCTGGATACACTGTGCTTTTTTAGCATTCAGAGGTTGATGGCTCCATGTCAGAGCACTGGCTATGA
>VUQG01006030.1:9680-59262 GCA_015106755.1 Etia nguti | reverse complement strand
TATTTATGTGTAAAGTGAGAGTGAAAGGGGGGGGGGGGGTTCCCGATGTTGGAGCCACAGGCAGGTAAACGATCTTCTTTATCAAGTCAAAGCTACTCCCGTGTCTCTGACAGGGGTCACAAAAAGGACTGAAATGCTGGTGTGTTAGTTGCATTTAGCTTTTGTTCTCTAACACTGCATACGACAGCGCCGCAAGGACCCCAGTAACTCATATTTGTGAGGGTTTAAAACAACTTTAAAATATTGCTCAAGTCTTTGTAAAGCTTGCAATAGTTTTAATCAGCAGCAATTAAAAACAAACTCAATACATAAAATAACAAAATAGCTAAATTAAAGGGCAATTTTATCAAAATAATGTTTCCCCTTCTTGCCACAAATAAAATGCAGTCAGGACTCATCAGATAATCTAGTTCATGTCTTTGTAACATGATCATTTTTTTTATCTATCTTCTACAAAAAGCCATAGAATCATTGAAGAAATTATTCTGAAAGAAATTCAATTTGCAAAGTTTTGTTTGCATGGCTTTATTGTTTGGTCATCCAATAAACCAATTTACAGTGCTATATGTACAGCTTTACCTATACTGTTCCAGTACTGGGAAAAGGCAGAAAAGCACAAAACAGTGAATTTAAACTATAATTCCGACCAATAATTGTCTTTTTTTCCCAGGATATCTCAGAGGAGCAGACTTCATTAAGTGGGATTGGTACTCGGATGCAGCCAAAGCAAATATACAAAAACTGGATAATCTAAGACTTTTTAGCTAAATGAAAACTGGAGGCATTTTTATATGAGGTAGGTCACATGTGGAGTAACATTTGGCTTCAGGCTTAAATCACAGACATTTGCTGTTTTATTTTTGCAGAGTAAAAAGGCTCAGTGTATTGTTCTCTTCAGTCTGTTTATTTAGTTTGAAAAAACAGAGCTATGCATAGCAGAGTGGTTTATACCACAGCAGCTTATTATAGTCATCATTTATAAACATGCAGCCTTTATTATAGAGTATATCCAACATAATCTACAAATATTGTGAAATCAGTATGCCAATATGTCTGTGCAGCCTTAGTCTGTGCATAGAGATCCATCACCAGTGGTACTGGTGGCACTACGTACCACTGCACTGCAGTATGTCTCTTTGCAGTATGGGGAGTAAAGTAAAGGGAGCTTGCCCCCACTGACTTTTCTCACTAGTGCATGGATGCTGAGACTGCTCAGGCATTTAACCTTGAAGTTTTTAAACCTGTCTTAGACGAACAAGACTGTTTCAGATGATTGGCTGACAGTCTGTCTAGACAAGATTTAAAGACAGTAGACACTACTGTCTCACACAAGGTGAACATGTACACTGTCTCTGGACAACACTCAAAAAAATGTCATGAATGTGTCTAAAAGGAGCATTAGAATGACAAGCTATAGTAAAGCACCATCTCCCTTTATTTATTTACATTTTTTTAAGGGTTAATGTAAGTTGATCTTCAGGGGAAATTTATTTTAAAATCTACATCTAATTCACTATAATTCTCAAATTTAATTGATTAACTAACAAGTCAAACCACTGTTTCAGATCATTATTTTTTGCAGCACATGGCTCACAATAAACAATACACTTGGTTCGTTCCAGCAGAAACTAATAGTTGGTCCTGTGAGGTGGAACGAATTGGCAGCCGGGTCTCCAGACTGCAGAAAAATCTATCAGAGTTGAGCATATCAACACTGCAGCTTCCAAACCAGCTCTTAGGATTTTAGCTTGTCATTCACCCAAACAGAGATTATGCAGATAATATTGCATGGGTTTAGACAGCTATTTTATAATAAGTACAATAATGTATTCACTCTCATTTCACTCCCTCTTTTGGGTTCACTTTGACCTTCTATGTGTGTCTACATTATAATTACACCATTACGCAGACAACTGTAAAGCTTTAAACCACAGCTGAATCAATCAAGCCTGTAGTGTGAAGGTTTAAAGTTGTCTGAGAAATCAGAGGTACACAAAGATGGAAAAAAAGTTAGTCCATTATTTGCATTCTGAAAATGAGATTGTCTTCACAGCCTTGCAGAAATCCTCACACTAGTTTGCCTCTCATTATCCAAGCTCTTCTTGGCTGATGGCCACTGTGCATTGGCAGCCGAGACGTACAGTGCTGCTGTTGTGACAGAAAAAAAGTGCATTGATTTACTATGAACAAGGATCCAAGTGCTCGGTTTTCAGGCGTAGATAAAAGCTATTTTGATGATATACTGTAGCCAGTGCTAACTGAGATTAGGTGAAAACCTCATGCTTTACTCACCCACTTTAAGTATTACCGCTATTGATTATTATCATGTAACCAGACTAATCCTTGCTGCAAACACAGCAACTCTAATTGAAAAAAGAACTATATATATTTTAATATTCAGACATAATAAAATTGCCTTTAATACACATTGCACATAATACAAATGTCAGTGTAACGTCCTATGATAAACAAATATGTATTTAATTTGTGCCGCAGATTGATTGACAGTTATTTCTCACCAAGACATATGGAGCACATATTCATGTGTGTAGCTTTCTAGACTGGATGGAGCTCAGGAAATACTAAACTGTCTGGACTTCTTTCCAGCGATGAGACATTGCTCTCATTTTGTGGCTCTGCATCTGTATGCTGTCACTAGTCACAAAGTTCTGTCAGTTCTTTGGGAATAGACTTTTCTTGCAGTGTTGACAGCTGTAGTCTCACAAACTGACAAAATATAACAACGGTGCATTGCTGATAGGCAGCTATGTTGCGCATCAGACGTGTTCAAAGTAAGCTAGTTGTCGCTTTCTGATAGCAGACATTTGCACTGAGAGCTTTCCTGTCAAAGCAGAACAATGAGCCTTCATATGAAATCATCATGGGACAGTTGCCCCAAAAACAACACATTATACCGTGTTACTTTTTATACAAAAACTGTGATGTTCTGGCTCTTAGATTTAACCGCTCTATCAGAACAGATGCTGAACTATACTCTGTAGCAGGGGCAGAAGATTGTCATGGGAGAAAAGTAAATATGAATGTCACTCACATTACTTTTTACCAGAAAATAGCCATCGGGCACTGATGTTCTTGCCTTTTTCAAGTCAAATGCCCCGAGAAAGGCACTGATCTCCAGTGAGGTGGATGACATAGGACAACACGACCCATCAGCTTGTGTGGGGCTGTTTGACACTCGTGGTGTTACTCCTCTGGCTTGGTGCCATTCCCTGCCGACTGTCGGATTAAATAAGGGTTAAGCATTTTTTGTAGGGTTAAAGAGCAGGTGGTGGGAAACAGGTGAAGCCTCTACACCTTCAGGGACATTCCAGTCTTAGTTTACGCTACCTAGAGAACCCTTCCTAGGTTTTGGACCTCCTAGCATGAACGTAGAGCTTCTGCCTTATGAAATACCAATGGCTTGTGACTGACTTTCAAAGTTGGAATGGCATATTTTAAGAAATTATCTAACTGGATGCCTGTGAGACCTAGCCCCTTCACTCCAGTAGAGACATTTATCAGAAAAATAATTAGGCATACTATGCAGACAATCTCAGTGTTAATGCAGAATTGTTTAATACTAAGTACAATACAGAAAATCAGTGGTAAACAAAGAAAAGACCTTGTCCTTGTTTGTGCCCTTGCATTTATGTCCCACAGGAAGAAATGAGAGAGCAATGGATCAGACAGGCTTTAAGACAGAAAAATCATTCTAGTCTCAAGAAAAGAGACACTGGTCATTTTCAGCTGATGATATTAACGGTGTAGAGGGGTCATTCAGATGGCTTTTAAAGTGCAGACAATGCTCCGTAGGGACAACAATCCACTGTGAGTCACTAAGTCTCTTTAACGTTCTTCAAGTATTATGTACGTTCAAGCTCTGAAGAATCAAACTGTGGGTTTTTAGTGAAAAATCTACATTCAGACAATTTCTTCAGACATCTATAAAATAGTCTACATACATTTCAAGCAAAAGCTTCCAACAGACTAAGGAAATACACCCTTGTGTTTCCAAATGCATTAAAACTGACAATGATTATGTGTTATCCATTTTGAAATTAAAGGGTGAAGATGCCCAAGAAAGCTCTGTCCACGTGTACATGTATGTTGCCTAACAGTGAACCTTTGGTCCTTTTCACTTGGTCTCAGAGAGCTTTGCCAGGCTGGCTTGGCGGAAGGCTGCTCGGTCCCTCATCTCCAAGACACAGTCTCTCACCATCTCTGCAAACATGGAAGGCCAGAGCTTGTGTAAAGCCTCGCCCTTCAGGTTGGTGTCTGATGCACTTTGGACCAACTCCTGTAGGTACTGCTCTACCATAGTAGCACGCTCTGACGACTCCACACTGCCCTCCTGTGAAAGGAAAGAGAGCTCATTGTTCTTGATTCTGTTTTTCTATGGCATGGAAAAATGTGAAACCACTAAGATTGCCTATTTTCTCTATGAGCTGCTCACAATGGGCTGAAAAATATAATAAGTACACAGACTTCAGATAATAACACAGACAGTAATAATCCTGCATCGGATATATTCTCATGATTTTTGGTGTGAAAAGCTTTCTTGACATTTTCTACTGGATCATGATGTTTGGGTTTTCACTGGACCAGTTCAGAAGGTATCATTTTGTTTGAATTAGTTCTGTAGTAGTTTAGTTGGGCATCACTGGCCTACTGCAACACCCAACATCTACTAAGCTTCATTTCAAGGACAGTTAGCCACATATTACCCTGTAAGACACGCTAAAAAAAGGTGGGAATTCTAGAAATACAAAGCAGATTTTAAATGATGAAAAAAGCTGTTTTGTTTTTTCCTTTAAAGTATCCAAAATTTACCTGGCCTTATGTGAAAAAGCTATTGCTCAAAAAACTGTTTGGCTCAAAAAACCAACTCAATAACAAATTTAAGATTTTGGAGTGCCTGAATCAAAGTCCACACTTAAATCCTACTGACACGCTTTGACATGACCTTAAACAGGCCACTCATGCTTGAAAGCCCTTCAGTGTGGTTGAACTGAAACAATTCTGCAAAGAAGAGTTGGCAAAAATTCCTCCACAGTTTTTTTTTCACATGGAGGTAGATAGGTTTGGATAACTTTTTTTCCCCTCAATAAATAAAATCATCTATTAAAAGTGCACTTTGTATTTTCTGGAATTATCTTTGTCTAATATTAAAATGTGCACAATGATCTGAAACATGTAATTGTAACAAATTTTCAAAAAAGGAAAAAATCAGGAGGGGGGCAAATTCTTTTTCACAGCACTGTGGTTGAGCAGACAACCCATATGCCGAAGGCTATGCTTCTCTCTGCTGTGGCCTGTGTTTGAGTCTACATAAGAGTATTTCCTGCAAGTCACTCTCACTCTCTCTCTTCATTTTACTGTCTACCCTACACTGTGTGTAATAAAGATCTTTTTTCATTGAGCATGCTATGCTTCACCGTTGGAGATGATAGATGATAGTTTACTCCCAGTCCTCTATTCCCCTAAGCTGGTTCTTGAGTCAACATTCAAATGGTTTCCATGCTTACTTAAACATACGTATACACTGTGAACAGAACAACATGATTTGCATGTTTACGTTACAAATTATAATAAATTTAGTTTGTTCATTTTTCTATCTTATAAATACATTTGTTTTTCAAACAGAAATGATAGGAGTATCTTCGATTAGTGGAAACAGAGGTTTTATATATAGCGGTACGCTTTTGTTAAACATACTACTAAATTATAACGTCAATGCTGGTGTTGGTTTTATTATGAGATTGGGTAAAAAGCCTTTATCTAACTTTAAAAGAGAGGTGAAAGAGGTGACCTGAACATGGGGCAGAAAAGCAAGAGTACTGTCATGCCAAAACAGGTACTGGTGCCTGATCTGCACAAACATGTCAGATGCTCCACTCTGTCCTCAGTAAATGGAGGTTAAATTGCACCCAAATAAAGTAGGATGAAACTGCATTAGTACAAGTGCCAGTTACTAAGACGCTACAGTAGCTAGAGGCTTAGGCTTCTCCAATGTGCTGTTATCCAAAGTTCACTGTATTTATTGTTGCTGAATTTAAGAGAAAATAGAGATTTAAGTAATATTAAGTAATCCCAAGTGTAACCATTTTAACTGTATCTGGTTGAGGAAAGTAATTTTAAGATTTAAAAAATTGCTGTTTTTTCTTCTGCTTATAATGTGTGTTTTATAAGCTATGCCATCCAATGCAAAGTTTCTGGCAACACTGAGGGTATTAGTTGCATTTGTTATTGAAACTTAGCAGTTCCACTGAAAGCATGATTTTTCTTTTAGCAATGATGATGATAAAACATCATGCACATTATCTTTCCTTACTCTAATAGTTCTATGTCGATATTGCAGTGAACAACTTTCAGTCCATCTCACCCATACTGCTCACTCCTGCTTTATCTGACTTAATCAATGCCATAACTGTTGTGACAGAGGCCTGCTCTGTTCTCTGAATATAAATTACTGCAGATCAAGATAACAAGTTTCTTTTGAGTACAGTAGTCCCACATGAATTAGATTTCTGGTAAAAGACTGATGTCAAATATTGATTCCTGTTTGATGGTGCATTAATGACCTGTGTGTAAATTGTATGAATGGCACCAGAACCTGATTCCTGTTCAACTCATTGTTTGTGTTTTCTCTTAACCTTCTTTTGAGGATGAAGTACAGTCAGCACTGTAAATAAGAACTAACCTCAGGGCTCTCTACACTGCAGTCTCTGCTTGGATAGTTAAACAACGCTCTGCTTAGGCCTTCTCCCAGGAGTTTCCCATTATCACGCAGCTCCTCTGGACTGAGTCCTGCCCGCCGGCCACGCCCCTCCAACAGGAACTGCAACTGCCGCTTCCTTCAGGGTGAAGAAAGACAGGAAAGAAGAGTAAGTCAGATATAGACTGAAAAAACACAAAGACACCTGGGGAGAAACAGTGGCTGCAAGTGAGTGGCACCACTATATTAAAGGCGTGTTCTTGTATCCATCAAATGGCACTATGTCAACTTAATACTGTGAAAACAGTTTCTTGAGAAATAAAGGAAGTGGCTCACTTGAGAAATCGTCAGAAATTACAGCATTTAAACACAGACAGTTCAGAAAGGTCAGCAACATTCAGATACTTGGAACAAAAAACACCATAATGGATTAAATCCAAGCAAACAGGCACATAATATTTAAAATGTTAGTAGTCTTTTTAAACTATTTCCATAAATATTTTAATGTCTTTAACACACAGAAGTACAATACACTTATTAAAGCAGTACAGCGCTCTAACATAAACTACATCAAATGTTGCTGTCTATCAAAAGGAAATGTCATGTGATACACTACTGCACCAACATGTACCACAGGTCAATGCCAGGATGCTGAAACTGTCTTTTCAGAGGAAGCTGGAGGCAAACATTCCTTTTAAGATAAGACAGTTTGTAGAGTGTGTGAATGCATGTGTATGCCAAAACACATCAGTGTGTGTCATTCACACATTATTATGACTAAGACAATAATACAGATGTGTGGAAGTTAGATCTGATTAAAAAAAAACAAACTTGAAACAACACCTTGGGTTTGATATATGATCACGAGTTTCGACCTGAATTTTACAAACACAGTGCAGATGGCATCTGTTTAATGCTGAGGAATTTAGTTGTATTTTGTCCATCAGAGACCTTAAGCAATATAGCAAGCGTACCCAGTTACACAGTTAGTCCTTTTGATGTCTTTCCCTACAGAGGAAATTTGTTAAGTACAGGAAGTGATCAACTCTAGCTGAAGTGAAAGGACCCTGACGGGTGTGGGTGGGGGGAGTAACTTAACTTAACTTAACTTAACTGATTATAAGTAGATAAATAAATGTGCCATTCTCTCTCTCGGCTTGTTCACAGTGCATCAGTTCTTTATTACTATACTTTATACTTTATATTACTATACTCTATACTTTATTACTATATTCTATATTCTTTATTATTTATCTAGATAAAGAGATTATAAATCTCTTTTTCGAGAAGTGGCCACGAGGATATTACAACAATTAGAAATGCATACAAACACAAATACAACTGTCACACACTACAAATGAGTGAAAATGAACAGTTGTTGAAAGCAGAGGACACACACTACTGAATCTTGCACATGTAACTTTATACTGAGAGTAACTCTGAAATATGCTTAATGCAGGTATAACACACCCTTGCTATATGAGAAGGAGAAGCAAGGGACAGAGAGAGGACATTAGCATTTTATAAATGATTTTATAAATGAAAAACAAATTTATCACCGATTGGTCATAACAGTCTCTGTTCTAGTCTATTAAAGGACTATTCACATCTATTACAGGAAAGACAAGAAGCACAGATTTTGTATGAAATTAAGGCAATTAAATGATTAGCTAAGTAAGCGATGACTATAGACTGACTCAATGACAAATTTTAGAGGAGCTCATGTACACAGAAAAATCAGACAGCTAATATATGCAATACAAACAGCATCACATGTTTCCAGTGTCGGCTCCTTATGATGCAAAACAAAATGTGATAAACTGAAAGCATTTATTATAATGAGATCATAAATTCCATAGTGTAGGATGATGTGATTTTTTTTTTTACTAGAATGCCTGTGGCGCACAGATAAGCGTAGTCCGGATGCATACCTATGCCACGGCTATGTTGCATGAATTGAGTCCCTGGATCGAGAGGCATATCTGACTACATCAAAAATGATGTACAACAATTTTTATTATTTCTATGAGCTATTTATGTATGTGAAAATATGATGCACATTGTGATTTTTTGCCATATCTTGCAGGTCAAATTGGTCCATAACTTTCAAAATCATTTTGCAAAGAAACATACAACCAAAACCCATCAAAACATCTCACTGATGAAGGTAAGAGGCAAAGCCTCTGTTTGCAGCCATACATAACTCTGCATTGAGGAGACCCTGCAGTGACAGAATCCCAGTGGGGACAAATCCTGAAATGCACAGAACATCGTGGCCTGCCACAACTTACTGACCTCTGCAGGAACTTAACTCCTCACTCGTGTTTCATGTAAACCCACTAAACAAAACAGACATAACAGGAGCTCAGCATTAATTTACCATCTTGTAATACTGTTTGCTCACTCATAATTGCTGTTTCCAGTAATTTCTTTTTTATTATTATTCATGCTGGGAAACTAAAACCACATTCTATGTGAGAAACAATCTGCAGCAGTTTTCAGATTTTTTTTTTAATAAGTGAGTCAGATGGATACAAATGATTCAAGATCCTGCATGCAGATAACAGTGAGTAAGATTTCTGCACTGATATGAAATTAATCTTTGGCCTTGGGCTGTTGTGTGTTATATATCCATAACAGACTGCATGACACAGAGGTGAGATGCAGCTTACAGCCAGTTGCCCAAAAGTTTACATTTTTAACATGACTTTTAAAGGGCAATGAGGATACAAAGGCAGTTGAAATTGAGTTCTAGGCTCACATACTGACATAAACTGACCACCCATAAATTATCAGCAGAGTTGTTCAAAAGAAATTTGTTTAAATTTTATTCAGTGTGCATCATTTAAACACCATATCCTACTTGAATATTGTTGCTTACTGTGTCCATCCCTTTATGACCACAGTGTACCCATCTCCTGATGGCTGTTTCCATCAGGATAGTGTCACAAAGCTCAAATCGTGTCAAACTGGTTTCTTGAAGATGACAATGAGCTCACTGTACTCAAATAACTTACACAGTCACCAGATCTCAATCCAGTAGAACACCTTTGTGGTGGAACTGGAGATTTTCAACACTTTTCCTGTCAATATAACTAAAATCTATGAGGAATGTTTCCTTTGCGACCTATGCCGTTAAAAATTAAGGCAGTGCTGATGCCAACATGGGGTAAAACCTGTTACAAGCAAGATGTATCTAAGTATCTGAGGAGTATATAATCCTTAATTTATTTATTATCCAGGTAGATATCATTGAGATCAAAAAAAGTCTTTACGAGAAACCTGGCCAAAGTAGTCTTGCGCGTGACAAGTTCTGCAGATTTTTTTTCCTTGTTAGGATGTTTTTTAATTGACCCTGAGAGACAGACCTCAAGAGTTTTTTGGCTGGGGAGAGAAAGGAATGTTTGTGTCCAAATGCCAAGTACCCACCCTTATCCTGAGACACATAGTCTAATTCCCCTGGCTCCTCAGTGCCAGGCTCTGTCTCACTGTTACTCACACACATATACCCACAAAACGCTATGCACAGGCATGTACACACATGTACAGAAGCCTACATCTGACACACATTTAAGGATCCACGCATTTTTGACATATTTAAACAAACCATCTACACGGTCCAAGACACAGCACACACCTGTCGTTAATCTGTAGTTAATGCTATGTTATGGTTAAACATCCGCGATCAAGTTCTCACCTGGACTCCTCAAGCAGCAGGAGGAGCCGGCAACGTGGAGTTTCGGTGGCTGCTATATGGCCCAATGTTCCAAATACACGTTCTGCAGCGATCACATCGTTCATGGTCACCTAAGGTTAATACACAAACATGCACATACATACACACAGCACAAGATATTTCAGTGACAAGCTTTTTCATGTGTTTCCCAATACGAAATGAAGATTTTACAATTTTCTCATGGGTTCAGCTTAGCAAAAAGATTTGACCCCATTTAACAGATGCAAGATAGGATAAGACATGAAAGTGGCAGCTAACACAGAGACAAGCAGCAGGTGAAAACTAATTTAAAGGTCATTTATCAAATCAAGTCTAAAATGGGATCTAATGTAGAGGCAATATCCTAAGGTAAGCATTCCAGGAGACACAGACATATAATTTAGGGCTGGCAATAGTAAATTAATGGTTTGACATGTTTTTAATTAATTAATTACCCCTTTGTGAATCACTACCTTATCGTGGTGGAGGGGTTTGTGTGTCCCAGGGATTCCAGGGGCTATGTTGTCGGGGGGCTTTTGACAACATATCTCACCACCTATAAACAACAGGACTGTGTTAAAAGATCAAGCTAATCCTCACCTCCTGGCCATTGATCCTCTGCAGGTTGAAGTGGTGGAGACGATAGATGACAAAGGAGCGCCAAAGAGTCAAACTGACCACTGGGTTGCCTTCTGGGTGTATGGTCAGCTGGTCTAGGCGCCTCACCTGAGCCAGGGCCGCCAGCTGCGGCAGACGGCTGATGTTGGTTTCCAGGAAGATCATATGCTACCGAAAAGAAAAAAAAAGTTGGTACCTGTAAAAGCAATAACTAGTTGTTTATATCAATAACTCGCTAAATTAAAATAGGACTTAAAAGGTTGGCCTTTAGCAAAAAGGGTTTAAAAGATATATTAAATATATTAAAATATTAAATGATGTGATTTTTTTTTTATCATTATCTGATGTTGCTCTTAGTATTGGTTCCTTGCTTTCAACAATATACCTGTGAGGCAGCTATAACACAACTTATGGGCCCTGCCACTGACTATTAAATGTATTTTTCTAATGTATATTGGATTAATGTGGCGCTCTACAAGATACATTACGTAATAAGAGAAATTAACTAAAGGTTCAGGGACAATAACAAAGGACTAACTGGCTATGATCTGGCAAATAGCCACTAGCCATCTTTTTGTGTCATGTCATGGAACTTTGGTGGGTAAGGTAAATGAAAAATGCAATGAGCGTATTCCTTTCTGATTAATTTAAGTCATCACAGCTGCACAGCTACTAATATAATATGGCCTCACCGACAGATTTGGGAACTTGACTCTTATTCGTGGCAGTGTTGGTACTATGGCATCAAAGCTGATGTAGCGGAAGGTTATTACAGTGACAGCACCAGCAGTCTGAACACCCCAGCCCCTCTCCAGGGCCTCCAGGGCTCCAAGTCCAAATAAACGCAGGGTGTCTCCATCCAGCTCTGCCAGGTGACTGTCAGACAAGGACAAGCTTTGAACACTGCCACTCCCTGCCTCCACAAGCCTGCAAATTACATACAAACACACACGAAAACACTCCTTAAGTTAATTTTCTTATACTAAATGCGCAAATTGTGTTTTTTTGTGAAACTTGAAGAATGTCTTCAAGAAAAAAGTGTATACTACATTTGCTTGAAAATTCAGGTATTGTTGCTAAGAGAAGGGGAACGCAAGAGAACACTCACTGGTCTAGTCAATGTCCTATTTGTGCTGCCCAATTGCTTTCTACGCTCCTTTACAACATTTGAAGTGCCCTTCTCTGATAAGAGAGTCATGAGAGTAGAGAATCTTGGCGAGTCTCAAGGAGACATAATCTCCGTCTGGGTCTGCTGACACTCAAGGGACTTTTCAGCATAGCAGGGCATCAGATGGCTACTGGCTCCATGCTATTCAACAGTGATCATCCTGACTTCAGGCCGCCAACAGACAAATCACCCCTATTCATGTTTCATATCCTCTCGACAAATGCAACAGAAAGCCAAAGTAGTTTTAAGATTAATCCCTTTATTACTGAAGTCTAATCCAAGATTACACAGACACCAAACTTTAGAAAGTGTGAGTTTGAGTTGTGACCTTAGATAGATTAAATAGATAGTCAGGGACACAAAATATAATGTAAACAAAAAGAGTATATATAGTTTTCTATAATGAGGCTGTCTCATATATAAGGCTTGTTTAAGAAATCCCCATTTTTAGAGAGTGGCCCTCAAACAATGGCATTTTTCTATAGTGCCGAGTAGGTGCACTTTCCTCTCCTAGGTGGAAAAAAGGTTACCAAAGATTTAGAAAACCAAACAAGTACTGTCAATGAATAATTGAACTAAATTAGTATCGTAAATCTTTAAAATGAGCCATTTGCTACAGGTAGTGTTGTGTCTCAAATAGATTGACAAGCTTGACCAAGTAAAGGAAATCCAAACAAAAACAGGTTTGCACATTTTTATGTTTATTAGTCTCTAATTTCATAATTTAATAATCTGTAACATGTTTACTTTTTGCACAAATTAAAAAAATACTGTTATTAATATAGTTTGTTATCTCAATCTATAAGCCACTGGTCTAAAATCTGTTGAAACTAATAAACAGTAAGTAAATAGGAAGAAATTACAATCATAAAGTCCATGTGGTGTCTACAAAAAAATTTCATACTTACAATCCAGAACTCATACGTTAATTAATTAACTGTGTATCCACACAAATCAGAAGGAAAATTGAGACATAACTACTTTGTGTTCTATTGATTATATTAAAAAGTGAAGACAGGGAGAATGCCTATATATGATTATCAGAAGTCATAGTGAAATCTTATACTTACACTGTCCATATCACATGTTCAGCCTGCTAGGGGAAAAAGTGACATAACACTGACATGTGCTTCTTAACAGGTGACACTTTGGTCTTGGTGATGGATTCATTTTTGTGTTAAAGAGTAGTCTACCATCAGACTTCAGTGAGCTAAACACAGTTAAGTTAGTGTTAAACTCACTTACTCGCTCACTTGCCTCAAATTATGCTTTCCAGTAATCACAACAAATCAGGCACTGTGTCAATTCAGGCAGGAAATCAAGGTACACAGCTGCAAGCAGCTTTTCAACCCACATCAACCAAGGCTCCTCCTTTCATGCCGTAACTGACTGAATCACTTTAACTGATGCCTGCTTTGTTCTGCGATTAGTCTTACCACTCTTCCTGTATTAGGGCAGGTTCCGGAAAAGACGTATGCCAACAAATATAAATTATTGCAGATGGAAGTAACATTTACAAACTATACTGGTCCAGGCTGAACTAAATTAATCATGTAATACAACCTGAACCTCTCACAATGCACCAGTGACTGATGAGGAATGTCCCCCTCAATCATTATGTTTTTACCCAGACATATTACTCCAACATAGAGAATGTGATCCACCATGCACTCTGTGGATTGTTAGTCAAATGTCAAGGGACAGTCATGGTGTGGGGGATTCCACAGATGTATTAAAGAAACTGATATGTGTAACAGTCAGCCTTTCTGTCATTTTTCCCCCAATGGCCAAAAATTGAACTTAAACTAAAAAGAAAAACCCTGAAAGTTTAAAAAGCATTTCCTTAAATACAGTGATTACAACGTATCCAGTCATGTGAAAAACTAGAAACACCCCATCATGTAATGGCTTGCAGAACCACCTTCAAACCTGGACGTTGACTGGGCCATTCAAACACCTTGATTGTTTCTTTTTCAGCCATTCTGTTGTAGATTTGATGCTGTGCTTGATGCTGTCCTTCCTGTCCCGAGAGATAGCCTCACATTTTACTCTAGAATACGTTGGCATACAGAGGAGTTCATAGATGACTCAATGACTACATGGTACCCATGTTTTGCAGCTGTAAAAGCAACACAAATCTGCACTGCTATGTATGACAGCTGGTCTGTGAATGTACTGATATTGTGTTTACTTTTTGCCAGATGTGGTGTTATGCGTTATGGCAAAACATCTCCACTGTGGTCTTGTTTGTCAAAAAGACACTGTTTATGGCTTTTTGAGATGCAGCTGCCATGTTCTTTTCAGAGAAAATAGGCTTTTGCTTGGTAACCTTTTCAAACAAACCACAATTTTTCAGTCTTTTTCTAATTGTACTGTCATGAACTTTAACATTTTACATTCATACTGAGACCCATAGAGTGCGAGATGTAGCTCTGGGTTTTTGGGAATTTTTTTTACAATTTGTCTGAACATTTCACAGACCTCGGGGTAGATTTGCTGGGAAGACCACTCCTGGGAAAACTGTGGCATTCCGTTAACACTCTTGAATGCTCCAGACCAGAAATCTGCCAAAACCTTTGCTCTTATAAAGGTGGTCACACTTGCTGATGATCAGTTAATTAGATGCATTTAATTAGCAGTATCTTCTTGCAACTTATCCTCCGAGCTCCTAAGAATGTACTTGTACTTTGTACAAGACTGCACAGAGTGCTGTGAAAATGTTTGTTTTTTTTCACAACCGTACAAAAACAGTACAAAAGGTCAGAATTATGCTTTTTATATTAGTACATATACCAACCTTACGAACATGGACACCAACATGTATAAAGGGTTCAAATAATTCTTGCAACAAGTGCAGTAGAAGGATTTCATCCATTTTTTACGTTTTTATTTTTAAAAAAGTGTGTGGACATTGATAGATGACTATTTCAGATGACAAGCTCTCTAAATCAAAATCTCACTGACTGCAGGCATATATCTTAGATAAAGCAGTAGCAAAGAAGTTTTAAAACCGTAAAATCCAAGTGGGTCGCGTTTCAAGTGCACACATGGACAAAAACATGGAACTAGACGTGGAGACGCCAGACTCTGAAAGGCAGTTTAATATATTTAAGGAATATGCCACGCCTCCAAGATGCAAGAATGCCAAAGGCTATAAATCAGGAGTTGAAGAACAGTGCAGGAGATGGAGTGTAACATGTAGATAAGTCACATCAAGAATGAGAGTAACTTCTAAACACCTGGCAGGGTGCCATCAACACAGTCTGCACTGTGTCACATATTGTTCAGCACAGCTGAAGGCTCCAGGTGGCCCTGAATCCCCTTATGACATGAACCCATGTACAAATGCTGAGAGAAGAAGGCGAGGCAAGGCGGGGAAGACGGAGTGAAGAATCTATCACAATTACAGGGCTCCTGCTCGCTCTATGAAGTATACAGAACAAAATTTAATTCAATTAGAGCTATTTAACATAATCCAAAAGAGGTTTTAAAAGGGACATCTGTCATCTCTTAACAACCGAATCCCACCACAGAAACAGCTTATACAAATGCCTAAATATTGTGAGGTAGTGAAACTACATATGAAACTTTGAACTGAGCTGTTATTTTAACACGGCACTCCATCATTTCCCTCTGGTAAAAAGTGAATGCAAGTTATTAAGATGCAGGCTTACTTGGTCCTTAGTGTTGCAGAGAACAGTCCTGTTACTGTAAAGTATTCCTACAACTTGCACTGGTTTAAAATGTCTTGAGTTCTTCCTTCACTGATATACCCCATTAAAGCTCTTTCTCACCATTGTTCAGATATCTAACTGATTTATGTGCCTCAAAAAAAAACAAAAAAAAAACACCTGTTCAGGATCTCTGTACAAACCTCAGTTTCACCAATGAATAAACACTACAAAGCCCTTTCCATCTCTTCCCAACTCCATTGCTGAATTTCTGGGTAATAACTCTTCTATTGCTATGCAACCCTTATTCCATCTGTCAGGGGTAATGAGGTTAAATAGTTCTAAGATTTCACAAAAATGAATACAATTAAGCCTACATTACAGCCATAATTTGGCAATGACACAAACTATTGTCCCATAAATTTTAGGAGCGCGATGACACTATCAAGCTAAAAGTGGTGTCAACATTCGCTTCACGTATCATTGGAAAAGGGTGATTTATCTCTGTATATAAAGTAAGATCCAGAGATGACATTATGTATCCATGCACTCTATGGGGGAGGATGTTGTAATTTTTTTCAGGGTGTAGTACTTCAACAGCTCTTCGAGGTAATCAGGACCAAACTGTGTAGGCATTGTAACATTCTGTACACCCACCCAGTGGTGAACAAAACAAGTTTCAAATGACCTAATTCTCATATTTCCAAGCATTTTGAGGATTTTACCCCTTGACCCTTTCATACATGTTGCTTCTCTTTCATGTTAGTAGTAGTGCCATGGTTTGTAAATTCCCTTTGTATAACACAATACAAGCCAAAGTAATTCAAGTCTTAGTTGATAAGAGTATGGCAGACTCTGCATCACTATGACCTGTTTGGCCACGTTAGTGAAGTTATACTAGACCAGTAAAAGAAAACCACTGGCACTGAAGATTTTGCTTTAGGGCCATTTTCATATCCTGGTGCAGGAAGGAAGGGCCCTCTTTGAAACATGTAATAATAGCCCTTAACACAGCCCACACATTCATCTCAACCCTCCCCCTTATAATTCATCCAGACTTGTATCAGTCTTGATAGGAAAGAATATGAGGGCATTACTTCCACATTATACTGAGTCCACACTACTGATTTAAAGTTCTTGCAATGTCATGTTATAAATATTTGAAAGAAAAGAACTGTTTTCAGACATCTTACATGTGCATCTGCTCATCTTACCAGAGAGCTGAGGAGTAACCAAGGGCAACACCCCTGAAGTAAATAAAGGGGTAGATGTGTTGTAAAACAATTTTTTAAGGTAGGTTTCACACACCAGCTGTTGAAGGATCTGAATATATTACCAGAATGATCCCTACATGTTCTGTCTAGGCCATTCTGCCATCTGTTAATAAGGTAAAAATGGTACAGCAGCTTCTAAAACACTGCATTTAAATGTGACAAACAACACTTTGTTAATAGGTGTTTCAAGAGGGCAGGGGTTAAATTATGTGAGATTTTTTCAGGGCCTGTGATAACTTTTAATATTTGAGTAAAATATATCATTATGGCATTTTTGTCTTACTTGGGGTCTCGTGGGCTGTTTGGACGGCTGTTGGTCTGGAGTCTGATTTCTGTTCCCCCCGATGGTCGCTCTGGTCCTGAACCTGGGCTTACCCGCCTGATGAAAAGTAAACAAAAATTTTCAACAACGGACCAAAACAATTCTTTTAAAAATCCTATAAGATAAAAAATAATATGTAATAAATGATAAGTAATAGTGATAATAAGCCAGAATCACAAAAACAATAATTGTTATATTGTCTGATCTTTCTACTTACAAATATTTTGCACACAGGATGAACTGTGACAATTATATGCAACACAAAAGTTTACACAGCAATGCATACAGTTCCCTCACTGTTACATTTTTTCACTTTTCTCTCCTCCCACCTACACATATTATGCTAATTTACCTCTATCAGTTACCAAAAGCACTACATCTTTTACTCATGATCACTAATTTAGGTATCAACTGCTCTGCTCGACTTCATTGAATTGTTTTTCATTGATTGTTTTGTGTACAGTCAGGAAAAACTGCCATATTAAAATTTTTCTTAAATAACTCATGAATGATGGAAATGTTATTAGTTTTGCATGTACTTAGTCATCAACCATATAACTAGTTAAATGAACATACATTTTTTGAATCAGTTACGGTGGTAGATGAATTATGAGGGGATTACCAAAGTAATTCCAATTATTCCTGAGGGAGGCATGAATCACTGTGCCAAAATTCTGGCTCAAAAGGAAAATTAAGAAGCTGACCAAAGGCAATACTGTATGTATTTTATATGTACAAAATATCATGCTAACTCATTCAAATCATCCATGAGTTACTTCATTCAAAACCAAGTTGGTAGACCGATCAACTGGAAACCAATCTCCATTGTGAAAAGCTAAAAAGGTAGTAAAAACAGTCAAAAATAAACCATGACTGAAACCACAATTCTAACTAGACCAGGAATATGTAGTATAATATAGTTTGCCCATAATATCAGTGTCTTAACCTGTCACTATCTAATTCTTTACTTCTAAAATTCATCTTAATCTTCTGTACATGCTTTGTGTACCTCGGTTCTTCAGGGGAAGGTTCCTGTGTAAGGCCATTGGTCTGGGCGGGGCTGTGAGCAGGGCTGTTCTCTGGACTGACTTCTTCTTTAGCGCCATTTGTGGATGGGAGCTCCAGGCAGGCCCTGACACCTTCCCACTGCTGTGCAGCATTACGGATTGCTAGACGCCGCTTCTCCTTGATGAACAGAACACACACACACAAACATAAACAGAACAAAGAAGGTTTCAAGTGTCAATTCTCCTGAGCAGGACAGCGCTAGCATGCTAATAGAACCTCTGTGTGTTTTCATCGGGTCACAGAAAATGATATCCTTCTTGCCTTCCTCACATATATATTTTACTGGAACACAATGTTAAAGAAAGCATATACAATAAAGTACAATAAACTAAGTCATTTTACTGAAGCAGATATAGCACTCAATTTATATTAGATTTGAAATTATATAGGGATTTCTTGGTCCAATTCATTTGCTTCCTTTGTCACACTACAGCATTGTGGTTTAACAGTGTTTGCCTCTTACAGCAGAAAAATGTGACATCCCACCCTGCAAGAGAGAAGATTTCTGCCTCTCCGTTCTATTTCAATTACTCTGTCTTGGCCAAGCTGCAGTTTCAATATGCTCAGCTAAGGAATGTGCCACTCCTTGAAGCAGGGATAAGTATCAGTTCATGGTAAGTCCTTGGCCTTTGTGAACCCTTGGCTGTGGCATTCAATATAACATTTTCTCAACACCAGGGATTAAAGAGAGTTAGGTAACTGAGAGACAACGAGTTTCGGCATAGGGTCCATCTAACAGTTAAACCAGAAAGAGCTTTGGCACACACACACACAAACATGTTTACCGCAAAACAGATGCATGTGCAAAGCAGAACATCTTAGATCATTTAAAGCAATAAAGTGTAATTTACAGACTCATTTACAAATACAGTACCCTAGTGAACTCTGTACAATACTTCAGATTCCCTCTAAAAGGGTTTTTGTGTCATACGGAAGAAAAGAGAATGCATTAAAAAAAAATCTAAAAAAAAAAAATGTCTATGAAGCATTCAAAAAGTGTACACTATTAATGAGATTCATCAGTCCCAAGACACATAGGGCAGAAGAAATAAATAAACTCATAAATAAAAATCCTTATCATGACCTAAATATTTTAGAGCCTTCTCATTAAATATGTTTTGAAGGGCAGACTGATGTCTGATGAGCTGCTTTTTTTTCTCTAAATGCACACTTAAGGCTGAATCTGAATGTCATAGTTATGGGTAATTCAGAAGGTGAGTAAACTACAAATCAGATATCATCACCTATATGTGGCATTTTAAGAATGTCAAAATCCTTATTGCTTATTATCGTCCTTCTACATAACTAACTATATAAAGGGGTAATTTTGAGTTCATTTGAGCCTTCTTAACAGATCGTTGTGTTGCTGTCATCTACAACGTGCATTTGCATCCTGGCAGCTAAAGAGAGCAAGAGTGAATCTTGCCAAACTGGTACCTTATGAATGGTCTGCTTGTGACTCTCCTTCTTCTTTTCCTCCTCTTTTCGAGCCTGTACACCTGCCATGCGCCGATCCTCGTCCTGAAAAAGATAGCCGGTGCAATCAGAGTGGCGCTCCATTCAAGAGTTCTGAATTATTCAAGAGAGAGGGAAACCACAAAAGACCCTGTCAGGACAACTGTTCTCTACACTAGAAATGGACCATTATGGAGGCTGGTAGATAGTCTCACACAAACCGGCTGCATCACGGGATTATCTGTCTGATTTTCAGTCTCAGATATACTGAGCCCAGCTGTTGGGGAAAGCCAAAACTCCCAGAATGCAATGCAGCCAACACAATCTGAGTGTGCCAGCAAAGAGCAGGGGGATATTCAGCTGTCTATGGCAAGCTAGCAACAACGCAAAATGATGCTCAAGTCTGATAAAGACAGGCTAAATGCTGTCAGCTGGTGGAGACAGTTAAGAATCCAAACCCATATAACAATCCTTAAAACTAATTTTGTAATAAAAAACAATTTATAATATCAAAATGAAAAAGCTGTTTTAACCTGATCAATAACTTCTTGACTGCAAAGGATTCTATTTTTTAGTGTTAATACATTCTTTGTTTGTGCAGTTGCCCAAGCAATGAATGTTTGGACAACAGATTTTCTATAATGTTCCCAGTTAGTAATAACGTATACTTTATTGATCCCCGTGGGGAAATTCCTCTCTGCATTTTACCCATTCACTCAGTGAAGCAGTGGGCTGCCATTGGGCGCCCGGGGAGCAGTGTGTAGGGACGGTACCTTGCTCAGGGGTACCTCAGGGTAGCCGTTCAGGGGAATCGAACCCCTGACCTTCCAATCACGGGGCCACCACTTTACCTACTGAGCTATCCCCGCCCCAAATTTGAATGTTAAACATATTCAAGTATTTTTCTGAAACATTATAGTTGACTATTAATGTTCTGGTCTAGCAGATGTGTTATTTGAACTTTATTCTAATTTTCCTTTTTCATTCATAAATAACAGTCTACCCACCAGTCACCCAGGCATGGGCTTTCACAGCATAGTGGTATGGTGCCCTGGAGGCATATATTCCAAATCAGTTATAATATGCTTAAAGAAATAGAAACGCCAATGCTAGACAAACATTTCTGTCATTAAGTCAATGCTGTGCGTCTCCCTAAAGTAAACTCTGAAAATGTAACTGACTTGTATCAAGGATTGGCAGCTGAAGTGTAGTGGAGGTGCTTTTATTGGACCACGATAATCCTGAAATTTGCTAATCCTGAAACCTCTTGAAATTCAAGTAAAAACATTTTGAAATCTGAGTTACAAGTTTTGTTTTCGGGGCGTTTGGTTTTACTTCATATCAGCACTATGTTTTGAGGGCAAGGTGTGTGGTAGTTACAGATTCCTTTAAAGTACAAGCTCAGACCTGGGTGCTCTCTGCTTGACAGCTTCTAAAAGCACGCTGACATTTCACGATAGCACATTTCTGGCAAACTGTATGACAAAAATGACTTCATGTTTTCTGAGAATAATCACTGTTTTGCTACATACACTGTGTGTAAAATATGTGTAAAAGTGTAGTTTAGAGTCAAAACTTAGTCACTGATCCACTTTGCTTTTAGCATAAAACAGAGCATAATAAATGCTGTACCACAGTCATGGAGCACAGACTCCAGAATAAAGTTGTTCATACAACTTGGTGACACAGATTGACAGTGAATGGGAAACTATGTGGTTTCAAAATAAATTTGAAGTGTGAAATCATAAAAAAGTTTATTTCAAGAATGAGTCACTCTCAAGAATCAACATGTACACTGCCTTAAGGAACATCAGAGAGGGACAAAAAGTTTGAACCATTAGCTTAACATGAATGTGTAATGAGAATATGGCATAGCTTTATTAAATATAAAGCACAGCAAAGTCATAAGCTGTGAAGGTTTAATCACTTTAAAACAGCTCTTTGCTTCTAAAAATATTTGTGAATATTTCTTCCCTATTTTTAATAAGTAAAATATAGCAAAACAAACACTGCAACACAGTGTTCTCTGATTGTAGCCATGCAATTTGTTGTAAGGAAAAAAGAAAAATATCTGAAAGGACAACGAAATATCTTAGCAGTCACAGCTGCTGCATATTTAACTGGTGGCTGGTGTCCTGTTTATCACTTTTAAACACACACAGTCGAACACGTCAGTCTTACTGTGATGCGCTTCATGTCCAGCTGTCTGAGATGAAGCACACAGCGCAGGACGGCCTGCTTGTACCATGTCTCCAGGGCTACAGGATTCCCATCCAGCGTGAGCTCAGAAAGGGAGCACGACTCTCCAAGGCAGGCTAGCTGGTCAAAACTAGAAACAAAGGATGAATGTTTTAAACACACTCATGAATTTCAGTGGGGGGGGTTCCAGTACAAAGGCTGGCTATGCTAAATGCTTTACGGTCAGTGGCAAATACTGGGAAGTCATGCAAACACTTGAATTCCTGCACTATGCCTGAGTCCCATTTAACTCAACTTAAGTTAGCCATATCCAAGTTTGATTCTCATATAGTAAAGAACTCATTACACATTACAAGAAATATTGTAATGTACTGCTACTGATCAGCACCTAAGCTAAGAAGTTGGACAATCCTTACCCCATGTTTTATGTTCTGTGTTACTAGTTGTGGAAATCAGATTGGCCACTGTTCAGTGTGGAATATACTGCTACAAAGTGGCTGTCTCTGTATGTCTATATGCTTTTATACATCGATCTCTAATTTTCTGGTTACCTCTCTGGTTCTCTCCCTTTGTTTAAATGCATGTGTAAAAAATGAAATTGTTATGACTTTCGCTCTCACAAAATTTCCCCAGTATTTTTCCCCAGAGTCAGAACAATATTAGGCAATAAAGCTTTCAAATATAAGCTACAGATGGACCTGAAATTGTAGAGCTGGGAATTTAGGTACTCTTGGTCAATGGACTGCTCTCAAAGCTCTATTGTAATTTATTTGAAATTGGATCTATTTTTACCTTATTGCTTTTAATTTGCATTTGTATGACAGCTGCGCATGTGTTTTTTACAATGTCCCCTGCCCTCAGGTCACTTTTGAAAAAAATTGACAATTTTAAATGAGACTTTCAGTAAATACATTTTTTTTTTTAATATAAAAATAAAATTTGCAGAACCTGAATCATCCACCAGAAAGTTATACCAGACAATCTCACTGTCTTCGTTTTATTCCTGACACATTTTGTCTTGCCTCGTATTGACAGAATGGAGCCAGGCTAACACATGCCATGATAAGCTGGTAATTCAGCAGGCACTCTGGCAGCCTGACATTACTCAGGGGGCAATGAAGAGAGACAAATCTGCTACACTGCTGATATTACCCTATGGCAAAAGGAAACATAAAAAAGCAAAGTCACGCCATGCACGGCAGGGGAGATTCTATCGTTGCTAATTTATGATAATAACCTTGATGAATCATTTGCCTGGAACCACTCAAAGTCCTAGTACACTGTGCCTGCTCCTAGCCAGAGGTTTAACTGAATGCTAAACACTATGCTGGAGATACCAGGGGTCTTCCAATCTCAAACACATGCAGTAGCTTAGACCCTTTCTGTTACGGAATATTAATTCCTACCATAAAAATATAAAAGAGACATAAAATAATCAACATAATAAAGAGGTGCTTGAGTGCATCTAACACATTCTGCCTAATTGGTGTACTCATAATAAGGAATAATAATAACATTAATGATAAGGACCTTTACAAAAACAGAACTTCTATTTCTTGCACCATCCACCAGTTTCTGATTGCTACTAATGGTCCAATAAAAAGTGAATATCAAAACTATTTTTGAGATGCGAGTACAGAGTGCGGTGTGAATGAAAACTTTAGCTTCAGGCTTTATCTATACTAGCACTACCCTACAAACCCTGCACATATTCTTCAATGACTTATTGGTAATTATTAGTTCTTTTTGATCCTATTTTCATAGGGTGTCTTGCTTAAATCAGGGAGGTTTTTTTTTTTTTTTTTTTAAAGCAATATCATGAAAAGCTCAAATGAATATTTCAGTCTTAATATTACTTCATGAGAGATTTTTGATCCAAGATCCTGAACTCGGTAAACCGACTGCATCAAGGTGATGAGTGTGCTCTGTCTCTTTACCTAGCAACAGAGCACAACTGTTCTCCTATCAGCACTAAAGAGTTCAAAAAGGTGCACACACACCAACCAATCTTCTATACTGCCATTACATGAGTACATTAAAGACAATACATTAAAATACCCTATCATGGAAGAATGATAAATAATAGATATATATATATATGTTTCACATAATCAAAATGTACTGTATTATATCTGGAACTAGATGTCACTGTAAAATCAGAAGTTTAGGAATATAGGATTTTATTCCTTGCGACTATGTCATGATTCTCACAATGTGTGAAGCATGGAGACACAAGAACAGCAAAGCTGGTTTGGAATGTCAGCTCAGATCTGTCAGAGCACAAGGTGACTATGGTCAAGGGAGCCAATGAGCAATGTCCCACCCTGGATCCCACAGAAATTATCCTCCACTAGGCAAAAATAAAGCAAACAGCCTCATTTAGTGCCAAGATAATGCTGTGTTAAGTTTATTCTATGACATTTTTATTGCTGGGCTCAGAAATGAAGAATAAAAGAAAAAAAAAGGAGGACAGATACTGGAAAAAAGTGTGTAAAGCTGTTTGACAGTTAGCACTAAGACAAAAAAATCATACCTCTCATTCATCCAACCTTCAAATCTGCCATCAATAACTATCTTCTCATAACCTGCTTCTTTGTTGCCCAAATAACTTTAAACATTCTCACACCCATTTCTTAGGTAACAGATTATTAAATACTAAAAATAAAGAACACATCCAAGATTTGTTATTTTCTAGGTTGCAGAAATTGTCCACTACAGCAAATCTGTGAGTGTGTCTGGCTGTGGGTGTGTATTCTCTGCCCAAACCCATGGGAGGGGACGTGGCACTGTCCGGCCACCATCCCTATTTCTGTCCTGCGGGGAGGAGGGAGTTAAGCGGTACAAGCTCTTACCTGGTGATGTTGTTGCAGCTGAGAAAGAGGCGCTGCAACAAGGGCAGGCGGTCCACCTCAGTCTATAAAGAGAAAGAGGGAGAGGGAAGACAGAGAAATGGAGGGATGTGAAGATGAGAAGGTGCTCAGGAAGAGGGCACTGCATCGTCACTGTCGTCAAGGCTCTGTATCCCTTTCCATTCCCTCAGTCACCTTGCAGCTCTCAGTTCCAGCATGCAGCATCCCCATCCACCCTGCGCATGCACACACACATACACACACACACACACACACAGCATGCTGCCTTGTCTGCACATGGAGAGGAGGGGCAACAGAGAGAGAGAGAGAGAGGAAGAGAGCGAGAATACGATAGAATATGAGGAGGAAAGGGGGGGGAGGGGAGTGGAGAGTGGAGAATGTGTTGCGCTAATGCAGAGATCCCCTGCTGCAGGAAGCTAACTTGAAATGCTCAGTGGAAAGCATAGTCATATAAAGCGAGCAGCTGACTAAGGTAGTGTACCTCATTATGCAATAGCTGGAGAAAATTCAGTGGAAACTGACAGGGATGTGGAGAGTTTTACCATCAGGCAGGCTCAGCATCAAAAATCGATGCACAATTTACTGAGGGGGTCGGGGAAAAGCAGCAGCTGGGCAGCTGGCACGCTGAATTGGACACACAGGGACAAGTGCAATGTCATAATCACATAAACTATTTGGATGACAGCATGGGGTAAATCACATTCTGTAGTATCAAGGTCTGGGCTTTCTTTATGTGTGTGGCTGGACAATGTTGGATATACTGGAAAAAAAGAGGACACTCCCATCAGCAGTCTGACTGGGCTGCGTCACTGTCCACCCACACTGCAGCCAACGCCTCACAAACCTCCTTCAGTTTCCTGCTAAGCTCTGTTCTATTAGGACATTAGACTGGTGTTCAGGTCATGCTAGCACTCCTGCAGAAGAACAGTGCAGGCAGGTTTCGTCATTTAGAAATCCAAAAAAATTCCCTCCCACACAAGCATATAGATATAACACAGTTATGCAACACTGCGTTATCAATTGCATATAAGGCCAACAAGCTGAGTACAGTATATTTACTACAGATAGAGCACTAGGGTATACAACATCAGCAGTAGTGCTAGAGATACTGATAACTGTGAAAGATTTCTACAGAAAAACTGGGGGGGAGGTTTTTCTTGCTGACACTAGGCTGGGTTCACCTTAGACAGGTCATCAGTCCATCACAAGACCAACACAAAAATCAATGCCTAGACCAAAGATCACCTGGAGGAAGCTGGAGTACACAGAGAAAATCCACACAGACACAGCGCTAACAATGGTAACCACTGCATCACTGTGCTGTCCCTCCCCTATAAAAATACACATCAAAACTCAGTCAAAAGAAACATTTAATGTTTACAACTTAGCTTTTTTAAGCTATTAACAACCTAAACCTAATTTTTAAGTTCTGCATGAGATTTTAGCAAGATGTTTTAGCTTGTTTAACACATTAGTTTACACTATGCCTCCTTATCTAGACTTCTGCATCATGGAAAACCAAAAATATTGAATTAGAAATATTTAAATAGTTAACTCAGAAATATGGCTTTGCCTCAATGTGGAAAGTTCTTTTCTCCAATCATGTTATTTTTTCATGTGGATTTTTCTAATGTGCATGAAATAGTGGTGAGACAAGGAGTTAGTAAACACTAAATCGGGGTTGTAAACTCAAATTTCTAATTGGTTCATTAGGTGGGTTCTGTGCAGTATATGTAATAAAACAACTCTACTAAAAACAACATCTCAAAACACATATGAGGGCTATGTTGTGTGATCTTTTTGCTAAAAGGAGATAATTCAATAGAACTTTGTTGACATTAAAAATAGAATGAATATAAATAAAGGCGGGTGTCAAAGGCAAGTGGGATAGATAGATAGATAGATAGATAGATAGATAGATAGATAGATAGATAGATAGATAGATAGATAGATAGATAGATAGATAGATAGATAGATAGATAGATAAGCAGGGTTTATTTCTTTCTTTCTTTCTTTCTTTCTTTCGATGACAAATGCAAGTCATGCTATGCAGTGCTAGCCAGTACTCGACCATCAACCACATTTACAGTCTCTGTCTATGCCTGCTTTTGTATGGATGCTAGTGAAACAGCAGCCACTCCTGGCTGTCTGAAACTAAATATAGCAGCCCTGTCTCAGACAGAATGATGTCATCACTGAGCTGATGAGCTGCATAACAATCGCCCACCAATGTGGTCCTTTTTTAGAAAACCTGACTGATCAGAACCAATCAGCTGACAGGATCTCTTATGAGGCTGGGTAGAGCGGTGTGTGTGTGTGTTCTTGTTTGCCTGTATGCCTGCGGGTGTGTATTTATGTATCTGTGTGCCCGTGCCTTCACCTCTTTATCCCAGCTCCACCCTCTCTTACTGACAGCTTGCGTGTCTTCATTTTTCACACTCATACTCAGCTCTGGCTGAGGCATTATTCAATAAACACAGAAAAACCTCTCATCACCGCTGTCTCGTCTGCATGCAACAGGAACACACCACAAAAGAGCATGAAAGCTGCTCATGTAAACACAGGTACATGTGGCTGCTGGGGGGGGTTCTAAGACCGTAAGCTGTTGGGTTTTGTGGATGTTCTTTTAATAGCACAGGCTTGAGACGTGATTTCATCTGGTTTATGCGACTGTGCATTAGAACTGCAGATGCTGTGACAAGGAGGCACACTCCTGTGTTGTTCTTGAGTGACCTTTGAGACACTTCACATGTCAGCCAAAACATTTTGTGGTACTCACTTGGATTTTAAGTTGTAGAAGTTAAGAGTTTCTCCCTGTAACAACGGTTGAACATAACACACAGTTTCCATGTTCCCAGGTCATACTGGAAAAACTTAGACATTACTAAGTTGCTGTTACTGTTTACTGACCTGTTTTGGGAAACACTTCAAGCTATTTACTCAGGAATTCTCTTTCGCATAAACCGTGTCAATATATCAAACGTAAAACTCACCTACTGTAACACACACACACACGCACGCACACACACATAATATGAGTTAATTATTCTACAGTAAAACTACCAAAGAGCATTACAGAGTTTCTACATTTTTCTATGTTTTGATGATGGTATAGTCTTTTGGCTCACAGACAAACCCTTCTGTTAATGCATAAAGTCAGTCTGCCAGTGCCATGCCTTTTTCTCTTAGACTGCTTTATCACTGCTCAAGCTGACTGCGCTTTTTCTTTCAAACAAATCATCATTCCCACTGCCAAAAATATAAAATGCATCCCTTAGTGACACGCAGTGAATTTCATAATGGAAAGGAACACCTAAGAGGAAGGATGGATGACTGGGTGCAAAGTAATCAAGTTTAAGAGTTGCTTTCAAAGAAAGACAGTGACAGTGTTTTTTCAGGTTAAGAATTTCACTTTTTATCTGCTTTCCCTTTCATGACAGGGAGAAAACCTGAGCACCTGGAACGTGGTTATTTAGTTTGTATAAGCACTTGGCAGCAAGCAGCACTAATGACAGAGACAGAGAAACTGCTGAGGGGTAGCATTTTTCCTCTCCTGTGTATCAAATAAAATACAACATCCGATAATTAGGACTGGAAGTGTTTTGTGATCAGAAATTGCAGGCAGACGACAGGATGAGTGACAGGAAGGGCTTTCAGCTGATTCAAAATGTTGAATTCCGTTTTTATTTTCTATCCTAAAAAGCAGGAAAGGGCTTAGGGGATTTGCATACAAATGAAGGGGCCTGTTTTGGCATGCACTGTTGTGTTTATCAGATTAAAACTATAGAAACCAAAGGGAGTAAGTTTCCGTGTTTAGAATATCCAGTTTCTCTTTCAGCGTGCCAGAAAGTCGGTGGGAGGTTGTGGGTAATGAGCTACGTCTCCCTAGGTAACACCAACAGTGATATACTTCACCACCACTTTCTCACAAAGATTCCATTAATGTTATTTTTATTTTTGTTATTTTGTGACTGTAAAATCTGATATGTTGTTCCATAGCAGAGGTAACAGTAACCATCCAAGGGACCTAGTCCACAAGTGATAATTTGAACATGAAAGATAAAGTACAATTGCTGTTGCTTTCATCTTCAGAGGCACATTTTCTGAACAGTAATAAGAAAAAAATTAATTGGTAGCTGCAAGAACTTCAAAGAACCAGAGGGCAGCTGTAGTGTTGGGATATAGCTGTGTGCTGCAACACACTAAGGTCTGCAAGTCGGATATAGCTAAGTTAAATCAATGCACAATGTAAGATCTCAGCGTGCAAACATTTTTGTGTTTGTACTTTCAAACTGATGGAAGTAAGGGAACTGAATAAGGGAACAGAAAGAAAGGCCAAAAAGCAAGAGGTGGGTTTTTTTGTTTGTTTTTTGTTTTTTAACATGAAGGAAAAGGATACTACGCATGCAAAACACTTACATAAAAAAATCTATAATTAGTTGGAAAAGAGTACCCTCACCACAACAGAGATCCAGTTCTGCCGTAGGTTCAGTTCAGTCAAAGAGTCAAGACCCTGCAAGTTTTCCACTCTGGAGATGCTGTTTCCTGCTAGGTTCAACACTCTTAATTCGCTCAGATGAGACACATTTTCTATCCTGCAGATCTAAAGGAAAGCACAGTGAGACAAAATTAGTTCAAAACAAAACAAAAATGCATGTGAAAGAGCAATCATATCATGTATTACCCAATTCTATATGCAGTGAGGCACAGACCATAGGGTGGATTAGCAGAGTATAACATACTTGAATTGTACATTTGAATTTCTTTCTCTAAAATGACACTCCATAATGTTGTCTGGCTAACCAAATCATGAAAACAAAAGAAAAAACTAAGAGTCAGTCAATGGTGGAATCTTACCTCACCTTCTCCATCACACTGCTTGGAGAAAAACATTTATAAACCTCTGTCAGAACGACATTTTTAATACTTCACATGAATCCCCAGTGGCTGTTGTCAAGATGGTGATGAATTTGCCTATTCCTACTGTGCACACTATAAACATTAAGAAAAGGCGGACAATGCTTTATGAGTTTAATGATTCTGTGAAAACACAAAATCCAAACATAACTGCTGTTCAAATGGTAAACAAGACAGATGGATTGAAAATCTATATTGAACATGAGACTAAAAAAGTTTTGTCTTTGTAGTATATCTTTTCAGATGTATCTGAAATATCGGTGTTTATAAACGTAAAAGCTAAAGAGACATTTTTTTAAGTAATATAAAGCAGCATAAATTGCATCTGATTTATATCTTGTTTTGGGAGCTTAGATAGGTGTTCATTAAAATAGAAATAAATAGATTATGAATTTTGGCCTGGAATACAGTCTGCATTCTGGAAGTGTTCATAAAATTAAACAATCTAGCCACCATGACAAATGTTGCTGAGAATCAATAACCAAAGGGGCAAGTGTAGACTGTTTACCTATATCTCACTTTGGGAATTGATAAAACTAATTGTTCTGTAACACGAAATTTTAAAATCAAATGACATAACCTTTACAACGGATAGACACATGGGTATGAATTCATAAACTCTGTATCTCTGTACACACTGAAATAGATTTTGGATAGCTCCATTCTAAAATATTTGAGAAATCTTGAGTTACACACCATGAATTTGGTGATTTCCAGTGAAGAAGGTCAGGACCCGAAGCTTGGCAAGGGGCTTCTACCTCACAGCTCAAAGCCTGTTCTTCTACACTTGGTATGTTCATTTCAAATGACATAGGAAAAATAAGTATGTGTCACAAGTATCGTTGATCACGGATATTCTTGTGGGGAAATCCTGTCTTAACTTCACCTCATCCCAGAGTGATGTGCCAACCAAACATGGCAGACAGAGTCAAACTTAATCAACATCATCATTTGTAGGAGTGAGAGTTCTACATGACTTTAGCCAACTTCTCTTAAGAGAGTGATATTTTTTGTTTTTCATTTCAGCGACCCCACAGGGCATTCTCAGCTATTTCTTGAGAACATTTAAGTCAAACTGTTCAAGTGGAAAACATCACAGCCTAAGTAAAGAACTGGTTATTCAACAATCTCAGGTCACACTGTAACCCCAAGACTTGGTCACTGAGACTGAGAGTGGGTTGAAGGCCGACTCCCAGAGAGAATATCTCATTCTGAATAGCTCCAGCAAACTGTAAAAGAAAACTCTCGCTGGTACAGCAATAAATGGGTAAAATGGCTGAATTTAAGATGTTTGTGAGCTCCCCAGCTCAAGGATGGGAGGAAGAAAGGATAACAGTGATGCAAAGCTTATGGTCAAAAGGGGGGAAAGACAAGCAGCTGGTGTTCTATGGCCAAAAGTCACTAAACAACAACTATAATTCATCCACTTCATAATCTTGAATTATCATTATGCAGCAATTCAAAATACATTTGGGTGGTCAGATCTCTTGTGAGTTTGGAAAATGTGTTAAAAATATGACTGAACAGTTATTGAGCTGCACAAAACAGAAGGTTTTAAGTTCAGTGTTTGAAAGAAAAACTGGCCCTGTGAGAATGATAGATTTATCATCTGCTTCACAATAGGTGTCTGCCAGAGTACGAGCCTAAATATAATGTGCTTGCATTACAAATAAGGGCAAAAGAGCTAAAGAAGTTTCATTATTAATTCAACTGCAAGATTACAAAAACTGCTAAAATGAACTATATAGATGTAGTTAGGAAGCACAAGTCAACACTGTTGAGGCAACAGAGAAATCTCTGTCAGGAAAATTAACTTAAAACTAACAATCATTGAATAGCAATTGTAATGCTTGCTCATTTAAAGAGCAACCGACCTCAGAAAGAGAGCAAGTCTTACCAGAGTTCTGGAGTAGCTCTCTGAGGAGGGGTGTAGGCGGCATTCTGGCAAAACACTAATTTGACCAAGGGAAGCCTTTCTATGTTGTCTTCCTTTTCCATTAGCTGTTAAAATTCTCATTTGACATAATTTTATTTCTCAGGCTTTTAACATCATTAAGCAGGCTCTATTCTCGAGGAGCAAGACAGTATCCAATAATAGACTGAGACATACATTAATTTAGGAACACTATAATCTGCAACAGCTCAAAACATTACCCAGTGCTGAAAACATAAAAAAAACAGTTGCATCTGTTAGATAAATTATGCGATGGCCACTGAGGAAATTAATGTGGGAGTAGGTATTAGACAACAGCTTGTGGGTTCTGATGGTTTTCAGTGCTTTCTTCTCTTAGAGTGCTGTGAACTATGTGAAATGCTGAAGTTAAGTGCCCAAAACAATGAGCCAGATTTCTGGCTTTAAAAACAAACCTCAGTATCAAAGTGCTCGTAATACATGGTTTAGGACATGGAAGAGTCAATCAGCTCGTACTGAACTTTGAAGCCTACAACCATGATCAGCTTTTACACCACTGGCAACTAAATTAACACTGTTTAATATACATATCCTGTAGGAGGGATGACGGTAAAGGAACAGCACCTGATTGTCATGCAAATCCAACATATTCAGTTTGGACAAGCTGTCCAGGCAGCAGATTTTATGGATTCTGCAAAGTACAAGGAAAAATGTGACACATAATGGGAAAACACAACATAAAACAGAATTTGTCTGTAGTGTGGCAACAGTTACATAACACGTATTATGTTAATTCTGGTTCAATGAAAAACCAACAGGAAAAATTAAAAAAGGTTGCAGTTTTCGAGGGAACAGCAGTAGTACAGATAATATCCAGTAATATATTGTTCAGAGCTCTCCATATGGATGAAGATCATATAACACTGAAATATAATTTGCTGTGGTCTTTTGAAAATGCCAACAAATAAAGTAGAGGCATTTCTTACTGTTCAGTTACTATGAACTCAGATACTGATTTGCAAAGACAAATGTCATGTTTGAAAGAAAGTGGAAGAAATGCCAGAGTTCACCTGTAAGATCTTTATGTCAAAAAGATGTGACTTTGATCCTGAACCTGCTGACCTTTTGAAACAAAAATGTCACTAAGATGATTGCTTTTCAAATGAAACTGGGTTTAATCATTTCTTATGCTGACCATATAGCCGTACCTAGTTCATTCAAATGTATTAAATGCTAAATCTAAACAACATTTTCATTTCATGGCAGCACTGCTGAACCCCTTTCAACTATTAATAAATGCTACAATTTTCATTGCATATCGAGTCATTATTAAAGATGTTTAACTAAAGAACAATAAAGCTACTCAACTGGTTATCTTGTACTAGCACAACTGAACTGCATAGTGCCAAAGTCATTTAAGAAAGTTTTATCATACTAAAATAAGCTTCATAATATCTATTATTGTACTATCTGTTCTGTCTTTGTTTGTTTACACTTCCTGTCATGGCAACTAACCTGTTCTTCCCCAGTATGAGGATCTTGAGAGACCCCAGAACTTCAATGCCAGTCATGTCACTGATGTGATTGTCATGCAAATTCAGTAAAACCAGCTGCTGCAAATGTGACAAATGTTGGATCTTTGTAATTAGATTGTGCTGAAGGTTGAGAAACTGCAGTTCTTTTACAAAGTCCAACTGTGGGCATTCCTCCAGAGACTGTCTAAAGTATTGAGGAAAAAACATATTACAAGATTTAGACTTTAAATGAAATCTATAGATTTTTGTAACATAATTAACAAAACAAATATTGTCAGCTCAGTTTAATGATTCAAATAACTAGATCAGTTTTTCACTATACATATTAACTGACTGATTTCTGCTCAGTCTGTCAGTAGAATATTTAGTCAGAATTACTGCCATTTTATCTGGAGATACTGGTTAGTTATTTAAAGAGACTCTGCTGCTCCCTTGTGGCAATCTCAAGCATTTGCCATTTTAGTTAGTCTCATGGTTCCTAGAGCAAATAACGACTGTGAAGGTCAGACTGAGTTAATAAAATTCAGTGGCATATGAATGCCTTTGCAGGTAAAAGATTCAAAGAATAGCTGACACATATGACAGGTTAAAGATAGTTCCAGCTTACAGTGACTTTAAGCTAGACAACAATGTACTTCAACTCTGTACTACAACACATACACTTTACAGACAAAATAGAATACATAGGCAGATAAAGGGTACCTTTCCAAGTCAATTCGTTGAAAACTGGATGTGAAAGTGGAGAGAAAACCAGGCACAGCATTGTAATTACATCCAAGAAAATCACCTGAAATAGATATCACAAACTGAAATCAGGGTACATTCAAAAGCAAAGTGCACAACATAAAAAATGTCTGCAAAACTGTGCATGCAAAGGTTATGTTACCTCTATCATTTTTTAAATGAATAGTACCTGTGGGTTTTGCATTTTTTAAGGCATTCTGGCTGAAAGTTTCCCCCGTACATTGGGCTTGTCTCCTTGCTTTGTGTCTTGCTTTGTGTGCAGCATGTGAAACGGCAGCTCCACTGAGCAGCACTTTTTGATTATATGTACATGTGTCACTAGCAAATAGTTCCTGGACGACTCTTTTCTGGATGCCTGCATGTAAACTGTTTTCTACAAACGATAAAATATAGTGAATAAGTGCAAAGAAAACATTTTTACACAGCAGTTGCATGTCAGTGGTTCTAAAACTGTGGAGCAGGCCCCACTGATTAGACATTATGCCACTGCAAATGGATTGTGGACAACCAGAGAAATATGTGAGGTAAACTTTAGTAAAATTAATATGACCCTGAAGAGAAAATGTGCAAAACAAATTTTGCTGACACTATTATGTTGACCTTTATTTCTCTATAATCCAAAATAGATCCTTATTACTGTTGATGATTTATTTTAAAACTGTAGGATGTGAGATGACCTTTATTGTCTTCTGAAGCAGGGCATCTCTGGAGAAAGTTTGAGAACCACAGCTATGCCCAGTAATTAATATATGCTAATATGCTGCTGAATCACACAAAATCCTCTTGGGTGGTGAATACTTGAATGAGTTAAGTGGGTCAAACCTACCTAGGTCAGAGTGGTTAAATGTTTCTTTTACATGATCTTGAGAGTCACTCTGAAAAAAGATAAAGAGAGCAACCTCTAAACGCCTTGAAAACTATAAGCGCTACACAGCCATTACTATTCCAGCGTGCTCTTTTAATGACTCACCATCGCTTGTGCTCTCGCTGGCACGAGAGATTTCACAGTCGTGAGGTGCAACTTGCAGCTGTTGATCTACAGAAATATTGAACAGTGTTTATTTAATGAGACACAGGCAAATATGCTCAGACATAACCGTGTATCGACACTTTAAGTAGTGTTTGGAAAGCGTCTGTAAAAGTATTAAAAACGGTATTTACCATAGGGGTGAGAAACATCCATTTTTCGCTTGTGTTCTGCTTATGAGAGCGGATGATTTTACCCTCGGCCAAATCCTGCTCCATCTAGCTAACGTTTACTAAAGATGGCAGTTAAAGGACACCTGACAAAACAAAACAAAAAACCCTCTTATTTATGAATCATTCAAATAAATATGTGAATTCAACTGCTATAGCCAAGTTATAGCCTAGATTTGTTGCTCTTACAGAATAGCTTCTCAACTCTGCAGCTAAAAACTTCCCCGAGGGCAACACTGTTACCACGGCAACCACGGGCGTTGCTTGGTTACACTCACTTCCGGTGTCGCTAATAGGCACTGTGCAAGGAAATGAGAACACGTTTCCCGCTTCGGTGGTGTTTAATTAAGTCAACGTGGGCTTTTCTAAGTAATAAGTCGTAATAATCGGGAATTTACGTGGGTCTCCGTACCCCGTTTAAAAAACTGATCCTGAACATTTCTTATTTAATATTATTGCTAGTGAGTGAAGATACATAGCCTATAGAAAACATTTACTCTACTGTGCGCTGTTGTCAGAGTGCATCCAGTCTGATTTCATGATACTTTTGTGTCTTTTCTTGAGAAATAACCTGCTGAAATATGTATGTGCATGACAAGGAAAATCAATTCTGTTTTTAACAGCTCATATCTGTTTCAGGAAGAATTCTGCCCTCTTTCAAGTCTTTCCGCATATTTAAAACATGTCATTCCTAAGTTTGGGAAGAATTTTAGGAATAAATAAGATGTAGATTATATTAGAAAAATCGATGGGAACAAAATAAGGGCAGGCAAAATTACCTAGAATGGAAAGTAGCAACATCTAACAACTTTCCTGCTATTTAGACTTTTAGGGAAAACTTCTCCTTGTCCCTTCAAACTCCTGCTTGGCTATTATCCTGCTTTCATGCACATAGCATCACAGCAGAAGCTGTGCTGCTTCTGAATTTGATCACAATATATTCTTTATCAAAATATGTGTCAGGAATAATCACAGTTTGCCACAAAAGGTTCAGTGGTGTTATTGTATTCATATTTTTGCATTTAAAAAAAAGCCCAGTTACTGAAGGAAAAAGACTCGGCCATCATTCAGTGTTATCCAAGTGTTTTTGTCATTCTCCTGCTTAAACATATGTTTAAATTGTTGCCAAATCATTAAAAATACAAATTATAGATACAGTTTTTAACTTAAAATCATATATCCTAATCTCGATACTTACAGTGTGTAAAATCCCTTAAAATAGCAAACAACAGATTCCCTATCAAATTGTCATTTTTGAAAGAATACATATACAGAATATATATAAAGAACCAGGACTCTGTAACAGTTCACTGCTTCAGTTCAGTTTAGCTGACTGTGGACTGTTAAAATCTTTTCTATTTAATCATTCCTTCTATTGACATTCTTTTGTAATTTCAGTTTTTATCTGTTTTTATTCTCTGTTAACATGGTTCTCTATATATATTGTTGTACAGTGCTTTGTGACTTTCATGTCTGTGAAAAGCAATATATAAATAAACTTTACCACTTACTTACTAAGTAATCAAAATTCAATTAAGTCCTGTAACTATAACCTGGTCTCACATCTTGGAAATGTAATTCAGGCTAATTATCTTTACTTTTTTGTATTTTTTTTTGTTATATAATCGTGATTACATGTAATCCATTACTACCCGCCCCTGCTTAATTTGTTTATCTGTTAATAAAATATATTGCTGCCTTGTAAGCTATTATTTCATACGATGTTTACATCAAGGATATGTCACAAGTTAATTTGTTTTTGGTCACATTATCATGAAACAGTAGAACTGGTGTACTGAAGGTAGTATCCCAAAGCAGCAGCACTGGCTCTCTAAGCTGCTGTAATTAGTCTTTCACTGTATAAGCTGCATCTGACAAAGTATGTAAGAGAGTGGGCAGTATGAGGGTCACTTGGGGCTATCCGTGTTTACAGAGTATTGAGTCTTGTTTGCATTTTACATCACACTGAAGATCATTCTTAGTTAAACAGGTCAGGGATAGTATTCAGCCAATCAAATATCCCCTCTCAGAAGACACCTATCTCAAAGTTAATGCAGAAGAAAAAAGTACTGCTCTGACTTTTGAGACTGAGGTATAGTCAGTGTTTTCAAGTCAGCCAGCCAACAGAAGAAAGTTATACAGGTATAAAGAATATGAGCAGCAGTATCTTCAACATATCCTAATTGTGGTGTAACGTATAATATGTAACACAACAAAACAGCATTTGCAAATAAAACACATTAACTGTGTATTGCATGCACCTCTCCCATCAAATTTCTGAATACAATTAAACCAAAATATTTCAATACCCTGTAATTACTTCTATCTGCACCTGTGAAAATATTGAATATCTTTTCCACTGCTTTATTGCACTCCAGATAATTGATGCAGTGCTGAATAAAAAAGAATGCTGATTCATCCACAGAATTAGCTTCCTGTACCCTCTTAAAATTTTATCTGAGCAGCTACCTGAATCAGAATGACAGTTAGTTAGTTAAAAGTCTGTGGTTTTTGTAACACAGGCCTAATAGATCTAAACTAGTTTATAGGCATAGCCATAGTTGGCTAGATGGCTGCCACAGAATGTACACGACATGTATGAGTACTAAGCTGAAAACACAAAAACAAAGCAAAGTGCACAGAATTAAAAATACAAATTGCTATACTGAGTTGATGACTGTAGAATATATATGTAGAAAATACACTGGCTCTATTCCCAAATTGCTTTTCAGTGTGTACTTGACCATTGTAAAGTAGAGATGGAAAAATACTATTTCAAATTTATTATTATTGAAAGGGTTTATTATTGATTGGTGTATTTTTAGAGAGCATATGTACAGTTTTTTCTCTTAAATGCAATGAACTAGATGACCTTGTGGTGCTCAAAGGCCAAAAAATAATTCTTTAAAACTCATCCACGGTGTCTTTTTCCAGAAATCACCCACTTGTTCACAAAAAATGATGCAGAACCCTTGCTGATAATCCAGTGAATCTGTATTCAGAGTGCTTCACTTGTTTCGTCATGTTACAGCCTTATTCCAAAATGGATTAAATTCATTTTACCTCAAAATGACAATGTGAAAAAAGTTTGCTTGAAATTATTGTTTTTTATATATAAAAAAACAAAAAATTAACATACAGTACATAAGTATTCACAGTGTTTGCCATGACACAAAAAAATAGAGGTCACATACATCCTATTTCCACCTTTTGTCAGATTTTTCTACAACTTGAATGGAGTCCACCTGTGGGATACTCAGTTGATTGGACATGAAACTGGACATAGAATGCACCTGTCTATGTAAGGTCTCATACTTGACAGTCCCTGTCAAAGCAAGGAAGGGTACAGAAAAATTCCTGTGGCACTGAAGGACCCAATAAGCACAGTGGCCTCCACCATCCGTAAATGGAAGAAGTTTGGAACCACTAGGTCTCTTCCAGGCTTGTATTGTAGAGTGGCCTCAATAAAAGGCACACCCTGTGTGGAGTTTGCCAAAAGGCATCTGAAGGACTCAACTCACAGACCATGAGAAACAAAATCTTGTGGTCTGAGACAAAGATTGAACTCCTTGGCCTGAATGCCAAGTGTCATGTCTGGAGGAAACCAGGCACCACTCATCTCCTGGCCAAAATCATCCCTGTAGTGAAGCATGGTGGTGGCAGCATTATGCTGTGGGGATGTTTTTTGGCAGCAAGAAGTGGGGGGGGGGAGATCTGAAAAGATCTGAAAATGGCTGTGCACTGCTGTTCCCCATCCAGCCACATGGAGTTTGAGAGGTTCTGCCCAAAAATAGGTGTGCATTCTTGCATATAAAGCTTGTTGCATCATATGCAATAATTGTTGCCAAAAGTGCTTCAACAAAGTACAGAGCAAAGTCAGAATACATGTTATATTTTTGGTTTTTTTTATTTTTAATAAGTTTGCAAGAATTTCCAGCTAACTGTCACATGCCAGGATGGGTGGCACTCTTGTTGTTCTGTTTTTCAGGTTGTCATTATTGGGTATTGTGTGACAACATCCCCTTCAAAACTTTCACTAAAACAATCTGAATAAAAAGCACTACAAATCAGAGAGAAAATGTGTTTATTTTACTTTTTTATGACCTTCTAGCCAATACAAATGACAAATTCAAAATAAGTGGCTGATATAACACTATACATTCTTGTAATATAATATATATTTGCACCTTGTCTTTATCCATAGATTTACCAGTCTTTTCACACTAAGGACCATTTAATCCAGGGGGTAGTCAGTCAGCAGCCTTGCCAAAACAACAATTGTCATAAAATAGATTATGATGTATTTTCAGCCCTTTTTTACTCTGGCAGTAATAAGCTGTTGCTAAGTGAAGACAAGTCCAAATTCATCAAAAGGGACATCCCACACACTGCCTGTCATTGTCTATTCATGAAGCACAGGCTGACACATATGATGGGAGGTGATGATCAACAGTTTGAGTGGCAGGCCATATTGACAAAGTACTATTTAAATTTAGCTGTATATAGACAGATATTTGGTGCTCTAATTCAGATTGTGTAGATGTTTCCTGGACAGAAAACAGACACAGCACCAAATTTTTGTTTTGCAAATTTCTGCCATTAGATATTTTGTTAATAGATTAAAAATTAAATTGGCCAAAAAATAATTACAAAAGATTATACTTATAGTTATCAAAGATCAAAGAGGTAGATACATCCACACATAAAAATGAAATGAATATAGCTTGCCCTCAAACACTTGAAATGTGAACCTGAAAATATCACATTCTGTATAAGTCTGACATACAATACAGCAAAAGGGACATATATTGTTGGTTGCCAGAGAAACATATACCCTCGGGGGTTGTTTTTTTCATCATAAAACAACAAATAATCAAAATATAGTGTAATTGTACCCGCAGTGCTGATTTGTTGGCAAAAGCACAGCGTGGCCTTTGCCTTGACTGACAGATGAAATCTAGATGTAAAAACATCATTTCTAAACATTTGAAAGGAAAAAAGAAAGAAGTGTGTGTGTGCCTGCATTTCTCATGCTGTGGGGAGATAAAGTAGATCCCCCTTAGTCATATTGAAGCGATCTGCCTCCCTGCTAGGGACAAAAAGCAACCCCCATGTACGTGTACATGGTTACAGTGTAGGGCAAACACTTGGGTTAGAGAGAGAGAGAAAGAAAAAAAGACAGAAACAGCGCAAGGGGGTGACTAAATTCGCTCCAGTTTTTCTTGTCATTTAAATCAGTTAGGAAACATTTTTGGTTTACCCTTAACAGCTGAAACGATTTATGTCACATCACAGTCTGTGTGAAATTAAATGAACTTGACAACGAGGGGTTAATCATTTGAAACATCATTTATTTCCTTGTGCTTGTATAAGTATAATTGTAATTCAGTCTTCTTTGCCTACAGACAGATTGTATGATCCACAGTATCATTATATGTTACATAACAAGGTCAGTGTTTGAAAAAAGTGCAATAAGAGAAAACACACAGTGGAACAAAACTGAAAAAATTACTTTAATGTATGCATGCCCAAACAGCACTTTATTTGTCATGTGGATTGGAATAAGAGGGGACTAGCAGGGTTACAACTGTGACTCATTTCTTCAAACGGGAACGTAAAATACAAACATGAAGGGGAAAATTTGCCTGGTTGTTCAGCACCATTCGTTCTACCATGTGAAATCATACCAGTAATGTCAAGCTCTGCCTAAGAGATGAGCATTAGAGTACATCCTTATATACTTAAAAGAACAAGACAGCAACATCGAAAATAGCAAATTAGGTTTTAACAATGCTACTCCTTCTATTTAAGAATCTTAAACTCAGCTAGATGTACTGCCCATCTGAAAGCTTTCTCTGAATTAAATGGGTCATTGTAAGTGGGTCCTTTGCTTTTAAACATTTGCTAGTGGCTGTGAGGCTGCACTGCTGTGCTAACATAAATATAGTAACATTAGCATCAGCAATAAAGATAAAGTACAGACAACGTGGATCAAAATGTCACAGATTTAGAGGAAAGGTCATGGGGTCACACAAGTTTTTAGGGTAATGTCAGTTCAAAATTTCATCATAACCCATCCTAGAGCTGTTGAGATGTTTTAGTCCAAAGTAATAAAACCCAGAAACTGACAAAACAGGAAATGTTAAAGGAATGACCATGACTGACCTCTGCTTTGAGGTCATAATACATTCATATATTTAAATAACATGATGACTGCATTTGTCTTCTGAAATTGAATCTTTAAAAATCTAAAACTAAGAGGTTTCAGTCCTAATGACTGGGTAATAAGAATTCATACAGCATCAAGAATTCAAGCTTTATGTTATAAAATCAATGCCATATTAACTTGGATTTAAATCAAAGGCTGGCCAATTAATCATTAGTGACAGCACATTTGCTTCCTTACCAGATCTGAACCTTTTCCTTTTTTAAACTACCATCGTTACTCTATGACCGAATACCAGACAATTATTGCCTGTTTTACAAACCTGCCTGTAGGCATGCAGTAATCAGGTTTTTGAGGCCATGGCACCTGACCTGTGGAATGCTCTTCCTGCTCACCTGAGATTTGCTGATTGTACGGACTTCAGAAAATTAGCTAAAGGCATATCTGTTCACTGGGGCATTTCAGTAACATGTTTTATATCAAGTCTGCTTTTGTGCAGTGCACATTTTGTCTTTTCATTGTTATGCTCTTAACCATGTTTTAATTATTGTGCAGTTTTGCAATCTATAAATATGTCTGTATCTTTTAAATTGTTTCCACATTTTGTATTGTATTAGATTACTTTATTTACTGTTTGTGACTAATTTAAATGCCCAAGTGGGATTGTATAAATAATCTAAAACCTAAAGAAAACTGAAAACAGAAAAGCTCAAAGAAAAGTGGAAAAAAAAGAGAGAAAACTCTTTAATTTCCCTCTTTCATGGTTAATGTTCAGAGTTTTCCTGGTCCAAGATGTAGAAAATAGTCATCTTACTCTTTCATCATGAAAGAGTAAGATGTGGACAAAAAAAATGTGCCTGCAAATAGAAGTCCAATCAAAGAGTTCTGATTTTTGAAACTCCCCATAGTTCTTTTTTTTTTTACCTTGTTTTTGTTATGAGATGCAGATGAGTCATACAGAGCCACTCCAATCACATAAACAAGATTTTTGTGAACCTCATTGTAAAATTTTTGTAAACATTATAAAGAGTTGAACAGATGTTTGAAAAAGAAATGAAAGTGGCTATATATGCCAATGAACAATTATAGTTAAGAGGAAGTGGACTGCAGGATTATTTAGAGGTTTTTACCATGAACACCATCACTCTAACAGTGTTTTCTGACTTCTGTTTCACAGAAAACTTTTCTTAATTCACTAGATTTACAAACTGAAAAAGACATAAAACACAAATGCAATCCTGGGTATTTCTTCAAACTGGCAGGCTGTCAGTTGATCCAAGCAGATAAGCATACAATAAGACACTAAATGCTTTCAGATTATTTGTTGGCAAACTTTTCTTTACTTTACTTTCACTCATTGTTTCTTTCTTTCCCCCTTTCTCATTGTACACAAACTGGAGCACTGTATGGCATGTGGTGCAGAGAATGAGTCAGACTGCCCACCAGCTGTGAGCCTGCCTTGCCAGTGGGGAGGAGTAAAGATATTTCACGCGGGGCTGCATGACATCGGTGTGGGTGATTTGCAGGGTTATTAGCTGAAACCCAATGGCTAGCTGCAAAAAATGGACCTCAGTTAAAGCCTATAGAAAAGTGACCATATGATTATAATTATAATATTCTAGCTGGACACCTACATACATTTCCTCTACAACAGCAATGAAATCAGTAACTCTGAAAATATACTTTACTCTTATTAAGCGCCCAGGGCCTAAGACAAAGAACAAAAAGTTTCACTTTATATTACTAGTTTCATTAACGAGGAAGCAAGATAATAATTACCACAGACGTATGGTTTGGTGGAAAATGCACAGATTTTAAATAAAAATGTTAAATATTTACTTTTTTTTTTTTTTTTTAACTTACATGAACATTGGTCACTGATATTGGTAATCATTTTTGGAATTAATATTCTTTGGATTAACTTATTTTAAATAACATTTAACAAAAAGTAAAAATCCTAGACGTGGCTTTGAAACAGTATTCTGCAATAACTTAGCAGAAAAGAATTGGGTTTCAGCGTGTAGTGGCAAGCAGGAGGTAAGTTTTACAGGTACATGCCCCCAAAGAAACCAGGAAAGTTGCATACAAATCTTAAATACATCGTTTTTGAATAAAGTATAACACAAAAACAAATATAACTTATAGTTATCTGTACTTTTTCACCCCTTGACGTCTCGGCCTTGCTCGAGCAGCTACTGTTGTTCAACTTCCCTGCTTGCTTTGGGGACATGTACCTGTAAAACTTGCCTCCTGCTTGCCACTACACGCTAAAACCCTATTATCCAATTAGCAGCGTTAACTGAGGGGGTCGTCCTTGGCGCGGCAATTTCCCAATTAGAAACACGTGAATTTGCTCCCCTACTTAGAGACATGTGGCCGGGACATTCGTGTTTTCGCAGACTTAGACAACACTCTGTCTGGGGGGAAAACTAAAAACCAAAACATGTACGCTTTGGTGAACGCCTTCTTGCGTTGCCTCTCCTTTCTCTTGCCTCCTTCTTGGCTTTGTGTCAGCTTTTGCTTGTGGGTTGGGAATGAGTGCGAAGAGACGCTACAGCGGCCCAATCCCAGAGCTCGTTTCAAAAGCAGAGAGCCTCTTACATATGAGGAAGTAAAAGCAGCAACAGAAGCAGAAGCACAAGGAGGCTCCAGACCGTCGGTCTCACCAGGTCCAGACTGCGTCTCGCTGGCTGCTACAAGCCCCGCTGCTCCTAAGGGCCCTTCGTCGGGTCTGATTTGGATCGGGGGTCTCTGGCGAGCCGTGGAGCGCGTCTTCGGAGCCCCCTGGGTCCTTCTCCGCCATCACCTGTACCCGAAAAGGCGACGTGCAGCTTTGGGCGCCCCGTATCCTGTCTGTGCCTTCGAGTCGGGTAAGATTAAAAGCTTCCAGAGAGGCGCTGCTGCTGCTGCTGCTAAAATCGTGGACGTGAAGGGACCGGGTGGAACCACCTTGACTTATTCGAAGAATATGAGCGGGTCCGTTGGGGTACCCAGTGTGAACTCAACGGAATGCGCCTCTGATGCGTCGGCGGAGCAGGGCATCGATGAGGTAATTACCGTGGACCAGCTCTCGCAGGAGATGGGGACGGTGACAATAACGGTGGCCATTCAAGCGGCTGAGGACGAGGAACCCGAGGAAGTGACATCCAATAATGCTGACTTCCTCGGAGGTAGCTGTAGCGAGGACGAAATCGGAAGACATGACAAATCGAGGTTTGTGTTATTTGCCACTTTAAGTTAATTACCGTAATACCCAGTGCTGTGAAAACTCGAACTGTAACTAAATCATATCCTACACGTTTATGTAAAACCTGTTAGTTCAGTTGTTGAATTCCCTCCAAAGAAGTTCAGCAAGGTTGGAAGTAAAACAAGTGACTGTGTTAGTTCTTACTGGAGCCCCATGAGTGTCTTTGTGCTCTGAATTTTATTCGTAAGCTGATGATGACAGCACGGGAGCAGCTTTGGCACAGTTGGGCTGTTTTGTTTCAGTGAAAGAATGCCAGTTATATAAAAGGGTATTGTAGAAATGTCACAAATTCCAACAGGTGCATCACAGGCACAACAAAACCCGGCAACGAGTGCAGTACGAGAGATGAAAATAGATGCTCACAATTGGGAGTGTAAATCCTCACAAACACGGGTGAGGGATATTGTTATTTATTATTATTATCTTTTGGGTTGGAAGTGTTTAACCACATGTAGGCAGCATCATAGCTATAAAGCTAGACACCTGAGACGGAGAGATAAAGGATGGCACCTTCACTTTAATCTAATTCCCCTGCGTCATGGCCTGCTATTTTTATCCTCTGGCCTATAAGGTCCCTACTTGAACTACATGCGCAAAGAGTGAGTCAGTGATAGAAAGGCCAAAGGGGAAAATAAATCGCTTTCTTCATACCAAGCATTTGTTTACTTGGAGCTACTGAGGTGTGACCTGTGTGACAAAGGGCTCGGTTACGCCTGCAAGCTGTTGGTTTACAGCACGTTTTTCACACAGCTGGTATTTTAATTAGTCTAGGAATCGTTTTTAGGACATGTTAAATGTAAGCTGTCGGTTTGTTAGTCTAATATTCCTCCTGCATTCCTCCAGAGAACTTGTGTAGAGTGATTTGAAAATAAATGTATAACTATCTAATAATCTCTTGCGTTGTCTTTGATCGTGCCTCTCCTCCTATTATTTGAGGAATGTAGGAAGGTATGCTCTAAATTCTTGTCGTGCTTTATCTGACATCCTGGGGAAGATGTGGGCTCGTGCCAGCTATATGGTCAGTGGGCTGGAAAGCTGCTGAGTGAGGGTGTGTGAGGGAGGAGGCTGGAGGAGGTGATGAGTCATCCACAAAATTTCATTCAGACCCTCACTCTAATCTGTAAGACTACCTGACTGTGCAGCTTTACGGCAGCTGTCAGGTTCCTGTCAAATTATGCCTCAAAGCTTCAGTTATGCAGTGTTGATACCAGTTTTTGTAAACTGTGTGAAGTTGATGTGGTGAACCACCATATTCTGTGTGGGAGGGAGAGCCTGTGACTCTGGCCTTCAGATGGAGAGGTCTTGGCAGTTTCAGGACTGGCGGGACACTGGTGTAAAGGTCTGACACTGAGGCATGGTGACTGTGGCTAGAGACGCAGCTTGTCAACTGCTGCAAGAAAAATCAGGAAGGAGGGAAGCAAACGGTCAAATGCTTCTCATGCCAACATGTTGCTTGGAGAAATGACAGGATAAGATTGTATTCCTGCCAAAAACTTGTAAGCCTCAGGCTTATTGTATTAATGAAAGTAAAATGTGTAACAGTTGTAATGTTGGTGGTTAAGGATATGAAACATTCTGCTATTTCAGTAACTCACTAAAAAAGGTTCTCTGCTGACCATGATGCACGTTATCTTCCCACACACAGTGGTGCCGGGACCAGCGGAGGAGAACTGGAGGAGGAGAGCTGGCAGCCCCCGGATCCAGAGCTTATCCAGAAGTTGGTTACTCAGATTGAGTACTACTTGTCTGATGAAAACCTGGAGCATGATGCCTTCCTGCTTAAACATGTCAGACGTAACAAACTCGGGTTTGTTAGCGTCAAGTTGCTCACCTCCTTCAAAAAGGTAACGGTGGCAAAATTTGGGGTAGTCTAGAAACACGGCAAGGTCTCATTTCAGTACACATCAAGCTAAGGTTGGAAAGTGCACACGTTGTTCTGATGTTGGCTAAAATATACACACCACATACTAAATTTTATACTAGAGACTCATAATTTTGTCTAGTATTACTATAGATTAGCCAGTGTGTGTGGAATCCAGTCACAATGTTGTGTTGCACATTGTGATTTATAGTTGACCATAATGAATAAATTACCTTTTCTCTCAGCATTACTTAAAAGATGGTCTTAAAGCTGAAAGTCATTTTTATCTCCTAGTGACAGAGGCTTGTGAGAGCTGAATAACAATGACTGGCTGCTTCTAGTGTCAGCATGACTAGCTGTTGCTGTTTGGTGATATTCTCACGTTAATTCACAACAGCTTGAGCTAATTTCAGCTCAATTCAGATTTGTTGGCTGCTTTTTTCTTTTCTTCTTTTTTTTTTTTTTAGATCTGTTTGCACAGATTAATCTTAGATTGTGTTCAAGATCATTCACACATTTATTACTCCCTACTCAATATCTCTGTATAGACTAAAGTGTGAAAGATTACATTGGCCAGAAGAAAACTGATGTGCATTTTCTAAATTATTTTCTGAATTTGATGAATAAAAATATCCTTCCAGCTCAATATTTTTAGACTCAAACAGAATAGCGCTACAGTTCAAAATAATTATTTACCTTGCACTTGGTGCAGGCTCTCTGTTCTATCTGAAAAGCCAACTGTCATGATTGGTTGCTTCTTGCAAACCAGAGGGTTTGAACAGCAGGTGGGTGGGACTGTCTTGCTGACATCCAGAACTTATACCTGAGAGGATCATATCAATTTACATAATTGTTGTAATAAGTATACACCTGTGCGACAGTACACGTGACAGACGATAAAGAACATCGTAACCCTTACTCTAGTCAGTTTAATTTTTCCTTCGGTGCAGTATCAAGCAATGTACAGTATTTGTGTAGTGACAGCTGTAGACCAATTTATGGTATAGTGGGATACACGTTTGGAATGCACTATATGGCAAACTCACTATAGTAAGTGATGGGCACTTGCTCACTTTATACATGCTGATTTAATCTGATTCGACCATGAGCTCAGATCACTGAGCTAAAACATAAGTTTGGGCAATATAGTGAAGTCAGAATGTTTGGCTTTACTTAATGGGTATAATTAGAGATTTAGGAAGTATGACTAACAAGAAGCTGTGAAACATTCTTAGTCTAGCCTGCTGACAGACTGAAGTTAGCATGGCAATTTTTACTGAAGGTTAATAACCCCTAATTAAAGGTAGTTGCACTGAAATTGTGACTCGATGGTCACTGGGTAATATGACTGTAACAAAGATGTGGTGTTTTTGTTTTGTTTTGTTTTTTCCCCCCCCAGGTGAAACACTTGACTCGTGACTGGAGAACCACTGCTTATGCTCTGAGACACTCAAAGATCCTTGAGCTGAATGATGAGGGGCGTAAGGTGCGACGTAAATCCGCAGTACCAGTCTTTGCCAGCGAGTCACTGCCCAGCCGCATGCTACTATTAAGTGATTTGCAGAGGTGGCCGGAGCTGGCTGCTCTCACTAAGGATAATGGAAGTGCTGAAGGAGGAGCCACTCAACAGGAGCAGCTGATGAAACTGTTACTGAAAGCATTTGGAACATACGGTGCCATTGCCTCTGTTAGAGTCTTGAAACCTGGGAAGGACCTGCCGGCTGACCTGAAGAGGTTGAGTGGTCGCTACGCTCAGCTGGGCACTGAAGAATGTGCCATTGTGGAGTTTGAGGAGGTGGAGGCTGCAGTTAAAGCCAACGAAGCTGCGGGGAGTGAGAATGGAGGACCCAGTTTACTGGGGTTGAAAGTGGTTCTGATTGGCACCAAGCCGCCAAAAAAGAAGGTACCAAAAGAACGACCTCGTGAGGAAGGAGGGATGCGGAAAAGCCGCTCTCTAAACAGCCGGGTACGAGAGCTTCAGTATCATGGGGACGACTCTGCTTGCAGCTCTTCAGAGACGGAGAGCACCCCTACATCTCCCAGATTGGCTAGAAAATCCCAGTCGTGCAACAAGCTCAGCCCCACCACTGCAGGCATTAGCTTCCAGAATAATCACCTGAGTCCAAGTATGTCCCCACGTAACAGTCCCTGGTCTAGCCCTCGTGCCAGCCCTTGTTCTCAGCGCAAAGCTCCTCATTCCCACAAGTCTCCCTTAGCAGTTGAGGGTAGACTGAGCCCCGAGGCTGGGCGTCGTTGGGCAGATTACTCCTCAGACAGTAGCCTAACACCTTCAGGGAGCCCGTGGGTTCAGCGGCGGAAGCAGGTGGCATCACAGGAGAGCAGCCCGGTCGGCAGCCCGATGCTGGGTAGAAAGATCCAGAATGCTGATGGCCTGCCGCCAGGAGTAACAAGGCTGCCAAGGGGTCCTGATGGAACTCGTGGCTTTCACTGTGTGGCGATTGAGAGGGGAAAGACTGCTGCTACTCAGACTTGATATGCGGAGCCTCATTATGTATTCGCTGACCCCCAGAAATAAAAGAGATATTGGAAATTTAAACAGTTTTTGGCCATGTTGCTCAAGCCCCACCCCACATTTGAGACTGTGTAGATATACTTTTTTTTTGTTGAGCGCACCAGTTTTGAGTCTGTTATATTTTTATACAACATTTTGAGTTACCATGGTAACATTAGTGATTTACTAATGGAAATTTGAGTGAATGTAAATTAATATTGTTTTGAGAGAGAACTTTAAATACACCACTGACATGAACCATGCCACCTCCATTGTATGAGAGCTTGTTCTACTTGGGGTGACCTGGAGAAAGAATTCCAGTTTGTTTTTTGTTGTTTTGGTTTTTTTTTACTTTTTTTTTTCTTTTTTTTTTCTGTTTTTCTTAAGTTGGGGGGGAGGAGGGGCGTCTTGTCCTC
>VUQG01006029.1:28717-41555 GCA_015106755.1 Etia nguti | reverse complement strand
CCCATGTTACTACTTTATAGAGAAAATTAAAAGAGAGGGACACTTACAATTGACCCCCTTAAATACTCTTTCTCATTATTGGATTCACCTGTGTATGTAGGTCAGGGGTCACTGAGCTTACCAAGCCAATTTGAGTTCCAATAATTAGTTCTACAGGTTTTGGAATCAATAAAATGGCAACAGTGGCAAGGCAAGTTTATTTATATAGCACAATTCAACAGCAAGGTGATTCAAAGTGCTTTACAGAAACATTAAAAAACAAAAACAAATAAAAAGCATGATTTAAAATGGAAAAAAAAGAAAGTGCCCAGTGCCCAGTGCCCAAATGTATGCACCTGCCTGATTTTGTTTAAACAATTATTGCACACTTTCTGTAAATCCAATAAACTTCATTTCACTTCTCAAATATCACTGTGTGTGTCTCCTATATGATATATTTAACTGACTTTTTTTTATTGTAACAACCAACGATTTATACAGGAAAATAATGATTATTAACAAGGTTGCCCAAACTTTTGCATCCCACTGTATGTGCAAAAGGTATCTGCAATTAAAGTAGAAAGGATGCCATCTAAAATAATGGCTTTCATATTTAAAAAAAAAAATATATATATATATGTATTTTGTTCAAAGTGCACTGAAAAAAATCAATACTTTTTTTTTATTGGAAGGCAGATGATTAAGAACCTCAAAGAACTTGCCAAAGTTCTTCAGCTCCATCTTGTAACCTCAGACTGACTTGATGGTGTTGTGATCGGGGCTCGTTTGGGGACACTGGCATTCGTTCTTTGTCGTAATGGTGTTTTATGAATGACTTTCATTTAAAGTCTTATTTCGTTTCACAATAAACTATAATACACATTTACACTGGTTATAATTAATTTAAAACATATACAAGATTTATTTATTTTTTTTAATTCTACAGATGTCAGTTTGAATAAAATATCTATTTTAATTTCCAACACTGGTGCCATAGCAATATTGTGGAGATATTGTGGAAAAATGCATTTGTCAAAAGGAATAATTAACTAATTAACATATTTCGCTTTTCACAGTGTATTTTTTTTAATCTACTAATAATAACTATATAAAACACATGCATTTGTGCTTGTGTGTGACAAATTCAGCCCATATAACTTTGATTAATATGCCAGAGAATGAAAATGATGATTTACAAGTAAGGATTAGCAGATCACAGACATATACTAAACCAGCCAGTCCCGCCCATGGCACATTGGTTCTTACCGTTCATCTTCATTCGACTGTTTTCACTCCATCACCGCTGAAGGTCAAGCTGAGAGATACATGTGAAAGAAATGGTCCGCTTTTTGCAGTCAATTATATGTTCATGTGTCAAAGACATGATGGAGAGGATGTGAGCCTGTTGGATTGTGGAGACCTACATGGCATTCTTCCACTTTAGGATGGGAGGATCACACTGGGTGATACGCAGCTTTATCGTGTGAGGTGTGCAAGTAGGGAGATAGGAAAATGTATGGCCCCATTAAACAGGTTATCCCGCTTTCTTTCTGTCTCCTCAGTTTCGTGGACAAGATAGTGAGACGTTAGGGGCGCTTGCTTTGTGTGTACAGTGTCAGTGGTGAAGACTTCTTTTTTCTAATTAAGTTGTGTAAAGGTTTCGTTTAACCAAATGATTAAACAATATTACCGTATGCTCTCGTCCCAGGGCGTTAAATCCTGCCGTTCTGTCTGATTCTGCCACTATCTCGAAAATACACAAAAAATGTCTGTTGGCAGTTGAGTATTGTTTGCCTTGTAATAATTATCCACATTACATTGGAGGGTTGCTGTGGATTAAGAAGTTTTTCACCTAGGAGAATATGGTGATGGTTGGGGGGAGGGTTGTGGTTTGGGTTAACCGTGCACGTTTAAAAAATCTGCTCATCCATAAATAAGGAAAGGATTGGGAGTGATGGACCTGTCTCACTATTGCCATAAAGATGTCACGGACCATGACTGCTATTGGTTATATTTCATGCCCTGGAAATAAGAGCAGACTGCAGTTCCAAAACTAAAATAGCATCCGATATCGATTTACAATTGTTCCGAGGAAAATGCTCTGTGTGATTTCACATTGGTGCATTAGTAAGAGAGAGGTTTTTCTAAATATAATACCTTTCACCACAATAGTACTTGAGGTAACCACTGAGTCACCCCTGAATGGGGGCAACAGATGCTTCAGTCATAAACATACTAATTAAAAAAAACACTTCCAGATAAATGTAAGCGATAAGTGTCACTTTTGTGCAGATTATCTATTTTATTTTATTTTTAATGTATTTATTTATTTTTTAATAAGTTGGTTTAGGTTTGTTGTTGGCAGCAGAAGAAAAAGAAAAGAGTATGAGTGCAGATTTCGTCACCTTCAGCAGCAGGTAGATGTTTTTATTTCTCCAGAATCGGGGTCAGTAACAAACCCGTAACAGCTTGGGGCAACAGAATGAACTAAAGAATAGACCACATTAGAAGAAGTCACTGAATTTGTAAGAACTGTTTTCAAAATATGTTTCTCTGTAAATTCTATTAAGGCTATATTTCTCCCACAGCTGCTATATCTCCTCCAGGTTATACTCTTTATTGCTAAATCATTATTAAACGTATAGATTCAATTATTCTTTTATCAAAGTGGGATAATACGACACATAGACCAGAGGAGTCTTATATTTAGGAAGCAAAATCTATTGCAGGTCTTTGCCACATTTTATTTACTATTACTGTCAACATTAGCTTCATTGTCTACTGTTTAATCGTCGCCGCAGTGTTTTTTTGGAGCTGGATTGGGAGGACTGACTACCTTATATATTCAGAGCTACTATTTTATTTTGTGACAGTAAACAAAGAAAACTACAGAAAAAGGTAATATTTTATAACATGATACTTTGTGACCCGTTACAGCAAATCTTTAAATCTCCAAATCAGTCAATTGATTAAAAGACTGAAATTACCCAGAATATTTCCGGTTAATTTTACATTGGCTCCGTGGTGTTGCGAGTGGCTCTGTAGGGTAGTGGTTCACAAATTTGCCTAATGTGAAAGATCCCTGGTTCAAGAAGGAGGAAGCATAAATCTCTTGGACCAGTTGGGACACAACACAAGGAGGTTTGATGCATAATTTATGTCTCAAGTTTCCATAATTTGGAGTAGGAATAATTAGAACTGTTAGAATTAGACCCAATATTAAATACTCTATGTCTTTATGAGGCATTTAGGAGACTGCAAGCGGCTCGACAACTTCTCTCATGTTGTGAACCTCTCACTGCTAAGAAGCTGTTTCTCCTGTTTGGGAGGAAGAAAGAAGTGCCTATTGCTAACTGAGTTGACAGAAAGTCTGCGTTTAAAGTAAATCAGGTGAAAGAGTCCTCTGATTTAAAGAGCTAATATAATATAAAGCTTGTAACTTACACTCGATATGCTTAATGGAGAGCACTGGTGGAAAGGGCCTAAAGCTGGGAGTTGAAAAGTCAGATTGTCTTTTCCTACTGTGGTGTTAACTGAAAAATAACCTGTTACATTTAAATTATTTTGTATTGTGTTCACCTGTTTTTTCATATTACTGTTGTTGGTCATTTTTTTGTAGGCAAAGCCAAATGTTCTTCTTATAGTAATTTCTCTAAGTCAGTTGAAGAGCATCAGACAGACACTTCCAAAACACTTCCAACAGTAGGCATTGAAGCTTTACCCACACAGCAGGCAACACAGCCCCAAATGGAAGTAGTGTTGATATCAGCCGAAATCTCAGGACCAGATATCTCGGGCAGTGAGGCTACTGCTGTGGCTTAACACCATAAATTGCAATGTCTGTGGTTTGGCTCTGGCTGGAGACCTGTGTTGCATGTCAGATTGTCAAATACATTTTTTAAAAAAGAAGGGAAAAAAAAGAAAAATACTGACCCTACATAAGCATGTGTTTTGGTCCTGGCATGCCAGGGGTTCTCTCCTCTCTTTCTCTGTCTCTCCTTCAGGTGGAGTTGTGGGCTGCCGTTTCTTTGCTGGTCTCCCCGTGAGCAGAGTGTTGCTTTCTTGGACTTTTTCCCCGGGCACATTTTCTCCATTATCTTACCGTCTTATGATGTATAAGGACCGGCTTGTGCCGCTACTCTCCACCAGATCGTTGTTGCATTATGGAGGTAATTAGCCCTCACATGAATCATATCTCATATCTGTTCTTGTGCTTTTTGTCCTGAAACCCTGCTTTCCCATTTGCTGTTTATTTGCCTGCCAGAAACTTCTATGTTACCTCTGTCTTCCCGGATTCCTGTTGCTGTGAATAGTTTAAAGGACACTTCTCAATTTTCTTACCGGAACCCTGCAGCTGGACGCTGCACCAAAAAAAAGATAACTTACCTCAAAAACACCTGCCCGCCCACTCGCTTCCAAATCTCTCACCACTCCCATGAATCCCTGCCAGTAGCTAATCCGAATCTCTTGCTCAAGATATCGATAAGTAAGATGACAGACTCTGATTCCAAATGTTATATAATTTCATTAAACTCCCTTTGACTTATCCTCACTTCTCTGGAAGAATCTCTAGGCCTGTTCCAGTAGGGAAAAGTCCTTCCTGCATCACTTACCTACTTCCTGAGAACTCAAAGAAATTCAGAAAAACTGCTGTCGGTTGTCTGAATCTGGCATCTGAGTCCACCTTATGGTTAAACATGACAACATGCAATTTACAGCAATCACCAACTGTAGAAAAGAGAGGAAACATCACGTGGTGCACCTTGGCACCGGTGTTTCTTCACGGGGATGCTTTAAAAGGCCTCTTTTTTCAATCTTAAACACATTTCACTGGAGGGGAGGTGCCGAGTAATTCCCACATTCAAATTCACGCAATCATGTGAGTGCAAAGTTTGGTGACAGGGGGGAAAAAAAGAACTCTAATGCATAGCAAACATTCCCATGATGTCCGGAGGTTACATTAACCAGTGCTGCTGTCCGTGCTACTCTCCTCCGCAGCAGTCTCTTCTCAGCAGAGCCCAGTAGAGTTGCCGTTTTCATGTGTCTGACTTGTGTTGTTGTTGTTTTCTCCTGTGGGCTGAGTTTTACACAGTCTGTCAATCTCCTGAGCGTCACACATTAGAAGGACCAGTGGAGTGAGACACCAAGAGTGATCCCTCTGGGGAACAACTCTTCTACCACCTCCCACCCCAACCCCTTTGTGTTTGTCTCTCTTTATCTTACAGCCTTCCTCTTCCTCGCTCCCTCCGGCGCTGTGTTTTTTTTTCGCCGCGTACCCTCCTCTCTTTCTTCGTCCTCTTCTCTTCCTCCGACTCCATCAACAACTCCCCAGACTCCTGGCCAAGTTTGAGCGCGTCAGATCCCCTCTGTTTGGAAAGGCTAAGCTACATCTGTTGACGCGCTCAGTGCTCGAGTGGTCGGCCAAGCCCAGCCAACATCTCCCAGCATGCATCGCAGCGAGTGTGCAGCTAATGAACACAACTAAAGGAATGCGCTCACACCCGTCCCCTTCCTTTCTGTTTGATAAGTTTCACTCTCAATAGGGGTACTGTTTACAATGATTCAGCCCGGAACACGGAGCGGAAATATGGAGTCAGATGACCGTGAAACGTTTGTGGAAACCACTCAGTTGAAACTGGGATCGCCATCCATACCCTCCTCTGACTTCTAAGAAAGAAAGTCAGAGAATCACATGAAGGCCTCGAGCGAGACTTCTCTGAGATGCAAACTTTAAAAGAATGAGAGAATCTTGACCCAGTAAAACACATGACGGGCAGAAATCAGAAAAGTCAAATGAAAAACAGCAAGAGTCAGAATGTGGAAATCAACTTTCTTTGCCCTTTACTGCTGACTTTACTTGAAGGATTGTGTCTTTGCATTAGTATGGAGATATGGGGATACGCGGGGGTCTGAGAGTTAAGGAAATATGAAAAGGCAGCCCTTTTAACTTGAGCCACTGTGTGAATAGCCCCAGCATTCTTTTGGATTTAATGAAAGCTCCCAAAGTGAGTGAAAGCCTGAAATAGCATTAGCTGGCACACAATAGTAGCCTTAAATGTAGGTATTAAACCTTAACAGCTAAGACCTAATTGGCAGACCAGTGAATAGGCCAATGGGTGGCTGACTCTTAGGCTACAATGTCAGAATGCCTGACTAGCCAACAGCTCGCCCTTGTTTCCTTCAGTCTCCCACAAATGAGAAAAAGTTGGACGTCCTTCTTGACCGAACATCCGTATCGACCTCACATCTCCCCTCACGACCGTTCTTTTGTCTACAGGCTTTTCTTCACCGAAGTGCCTGTGATATTCTCTATTGAACGTGAAAACCTCAGCCTCAGTTTTTTGACTAATGCGATCACTTTATTTCTTTCATTTATATGTACGTCCAGCGTTAAGACGCTCAAAGCAGACAGTACTCCTTTCCTCATTGCTGCCTGCATTTAACCAGCCTTCATGTGAGAAAACCAACACAAAATACTCAGATCCACGAGTCTGGTGTTTTCTCCACTTGACTTTTACCACAGACGCTGGATAGGGGGTCCATGGTGCATCCAATCACTGACTCCAATGAAGTGAACTACTCCCTGACCAATAGAGGAACAAGACAGGGGAATGGTGGAGTACAATCATGCAGTGAAGCTCCCATTATCCAGCCAAGTGTGCTAATCAAAACCCTGTGTGCCTGATCAATACCAGTGGACAACAGATTGCACTTGTGGGGAACCGGTGGATGTTAAAGGGGTGTATCAAAGGCCAGGGGAGAAGGGCCATATAAGAAAGACTGCAGAGCCTGGGGTGGGGTGATGTGGTAACCGGGGACCAGTTGAGTGATTTGAGCGGGTATAAAATGAGACACTGCCTGGCTCACAGAGAGTGAAAGATCACACAAAGAGAGACAAACACACACCCTGGGCAGCTATTTAAAGGGATCATGCCTGGGATTTTTACAACACTACAGTCTTAGTGTAGAAAAAAGCTTTACAAGGGCCGTGTGCTCCGCAATGCAGATAAAAATTATGAGACACCGATTCTCAATTTTCGACTATTCATTTGTGATCACTAATTTCATGTTAATATGTGTTATCTTTAATCCTGTTGCATTTTATTTTACTGTGAAATTCTGTGGTGTAATTTTTTGCATTTTAATGCCTGGATTAGATTGTTTTACATTGTTTGATGGTGCGTTAAATTTCTTATTTATTCTTTTTGTCTGACCTGCCAGGGACTACAGACGAAAAGTAGCCTTTTGGCTAACTCTGGCACATTTACATTGGTATGTTCATTAATATGCACGGACCATTTTAAATAAATAAAGTCACAGCTTCAGCATCAGGGTTTGAACTGTCAACTGAGCCAAACATTTAGTAAATGTGATAATGCAGTATGTAGTTTTCCAGCGTCATAGATTTAAAGGTTTTAAATGCTGTTCACATTTTCCTTGACAAACATTTTCATATCAAGCTCTATTTCATTCGTTAGATTATATCACATGATTATCAGCATGAGTTGGTTGTAACAACCACTTTTTTGCAACCAAGATGGCAACAGCAGAAACGCTCATCTCAAGGCTTTAAAACAGGACCAGCGGGTAATGTCGCGTTAGCTACATCCATCTTTTACACTTTCAATGATAAAGAGCTACTTAAGAGGGAGTTTTTTTCTTCACACTATCGCCTAGTGCTTGCTCATGGGGGGGGGGTCATCTAATTGTTGGGGTTTTTCTCTATTTTATTGTATGATCTTTACTTTACAATAAACAGTACCTTGAGGCAACTGCTGTTTTTGTGATTTCAAACTAAATATGATCAAAGTTTCAGACAGTGAGTTTTCCATCTTAGCCAGAGCCTCAGGCTTCAAACTTATCTATATACTCAGTTTTTCTATATGGTCATCTCAGCCACAGAAAGAGTTGAAGACAAGAACAAAACATTCTATTTATTTAATTTACGGTTTGTTTTTGGGACCTCCATTGTGGCAAGAACAAAAAGCAGGGCTCACAAGCACCAGGTCCTATTGACAGAAGCCAGGCGATGGGCTGCCAGACTGAAGTGAGATTTTGGGAAGGGATACCTTAAGATGAAGGGGATACAATGGCTTATTTAGAAACAAAGGATTCACTGAGAAGCTGCATCAAGGACCAGTATAAAACAAATAAGGATTTTTTTTTTTTCTTCTTTTTTTGAAGTGTGAGTCATGCCACTCAAGCTACTCTAGTGGAGTCCCAGAATAAAAACATGGAAACGAGCATAATAGGTCCCCTTGAAACTAAAAGAGGATACACTTTCCTATGCAGGTGGCAAACATTTAGAAAATGATCAGAGAAAAACCCTTTTTGTATTTTGTTCCACAGTTGTTGATATGTGACTCACAGCACTCGTAAGTAGCATATTAAAGGTTATGTTGGGGAACAGCAACAGTAGTAACTCTAGAAGGATTATTGTAATAAAAAGGAAGAAGATGGGTTTGAGGTTTCTTTGATCATATTATAAGGTCCTGCTATTTTGGAAACAGAGTTCAGGGACTCTTCAAGAGATGGTCAAGTTGTATTAATGCTAAATGGTATGATAGTTGTGCTGGCTGTAACCGATGCACAAAGACCTACAGAAATTAACAACTTTCTTTGATCCCGCTGTCGTCTCAGTGTGCTTTCAAAAAGAAATTGTGAAGCGGATTTAAAGCATTAAACTTTTAGTTCTAATCACATCAGTAAAGTCGGGGCCTTTTATCCTCCAAAACGTTTCAAAGACGGGTACCTTTTATCCTGCAGTAGGAGCCTTTTTTTCGGACCAAGTGCTGTGTTCTGCTTGTGGATAAACAGGTGTTAAGTGTGAACGTTTTAGATTAATTAAAGCTTGGAAATCAGTGCTTTCAGTGCCACGTCAGAGTGTATGTAAATGAGAAATTCAGGAGGCCGCTTGGATCTGAAGAATTAATCTAGGATAATCTATTGATCAGTCCTGATGATGACATTAATCCCTGCGAATCACTGTCATTGATACAGCCACACAATGGATTACTATCAATGGAGCCAAATATGGCTCCACCGCATAACTGCAGTGTTAAACGAGGATATTTCTGTGCAGACGTGAGCTTAACAATAACTGTGAACTATAGAGAAAAATGAAATTGATAATTAGAGATAATGGGAGAAAATCACTAATCAGATCAAACTGAGAAGGTTGTTTTTGCATTTATCATGTCTACATTTGTAAAGACGTAGTGGAGTAATGTAGACATTTGCAGAGATGAACTCATACTACCTCTGTGTGTGTTGAAACTTGAGCTTCTTTGTTCTGTGGTTGCCTTTGAGAGTGCATTTGTAAAGAGACTCAGAAACTAACCTCTCACACTTCACAGTAAAGTGTAGCGTCAGGCATTCTGCTCCACAAAATCAAACAATTAAAAAAAGAGACAAGGACTTAAACTGTTATTCACTTAATTTGTGTTTATGTGTTGTAAAATTTGGACGGTGTGAGAGTCTCTCCTTGGTTGCTTGTTATTATTACATTAAACTGGCCATAGAGGGATTTATGGTCATACACTGAAACCTCCTTTTATTGCTTTGGTTGCTACGTTAGCAAATTGGTGCAGTCACCTGTGCTTTAATTGGAAGGCGCCAACTTGTTTGCAAACACTCACTAACTACTAGTGGAACTTTGAGATGCAATCCAGAAATGGACACTATGGACCTTCAGTGTAAAAGATGTGTTTTTTTTTAATGTTTCTTTCAGCAGACAACCTTTACTTTGAAGGCGAACATTTTCCTTTTCCAATCTGTGTTGCACTTTTTCAAGTTTCACTACCGCCTGTAGGTTAGTTGGCAAGTGTTTGCAGACAAGTTGGCATCTTGCAGGCAACTGCAACAACCTGCTAGCAGGCAAAGCAATCACAAGGAAGTTTTTGCTGTAGTACTCCCTTTGCAATTGATTTCACCCAGCAACAACTAGCAACCACCCACTAGCAACCCCTGGCGGGTCACCAACTCATCTCTAGGCCTGTGTGACTTTGGCAATAAATTGACAATTAACACGTTTGTGTTGACAACTGTGTGTCATAAAACTTACTACCATACAGATGATAATAATATGGTCACTGCAGCGATTTCTCGTGTTGATTTCTCAGTTTTAACTTAAATGGGGACAGAACTTATATCCTAATCAGTTGCAAAAACAATATCTATATTGGCTGCTTACTTGCATGTGTCTGTTTCATTATGTTTCTTTAAGAGGAGTCCACACTATTTTTTACTTTACCTGAAATCTTAGGGCAGGGCTGCATGCTGGTTTGGGGTGTTATTCATTGAAAATCAATATTTTCCATTTCTGAGGATGCAGAATGAATTACTACTGAGATGAGCATTGTGGAGAGATTGAAGGCTTAGTCTGAGGCATCACTCATCTGAAGACTTTCACAAGGACATTTACTTCTTTTCCCTTGGAGTTAATTCAGTGAACACGGATCTCTGTTTTTCTCACCACTGTCAGAGCACATATCATCCACTTTGTCCTGAAGACCATATCGCACAGCAGCAGGAGAACCAGATGCACATGTGTAGATACGAGGACAAATAACTTTGAATTCATCAGGTCTTTAACGATGTTAATTTGCTTTCTGGGGCTAGTCCTCTGGGTTAGGGCTACAAGATGTTCTAAAGTTCTTATGTTAGGCCAGTTAGGCAAAGCTGCTCTTTTTAATGAACATGTCCAAAGAATGCCAACCGTGTAATTCGGCAATGACCTCAAATCCTTTTTGGAAATGATGAGCTAAACACAGGCACACTCTAATTAATGAGCCACTCACAATAGAAATGAAGAAATTATGGAGCCAGTTTGAAATGTCAAGATAACCAATTATCAAATGAAAATGGCCATTAGGTAGTTCCTTCTGGCCACAGGTGATGAAGCCACCTGAAATAATGGGAAAAGCAGAGGCAGAATGGGTTTTATCATTGTCTTAGGCAAAGTATTAGATCAGCCTTAAATGTAAGGTGCCTCGGGGGCCGAATATAGCCAGAGAAATGTAGTATCCATAGCATAAAATGAATGATCATCGGCTTCCTAAAGGATAGATGTGCTACACGTAAAATTACATTTTTAATGACAATATAGTTAAACATTTTTCCTGTTTATGTGTCGTGACATTGCAGCGACCCCATATTATCTAAAGCCACCTTGTCATATATACTACTTAGAAAAATGTACGTGGGCATGGATGTCCACCTATGTTTGTGTTTCTTTATTTCCAGGCTTTTAACTCTGGCTCAAAACCACTACCTCAGAAACCACATGATTCTGAAGAAATGTTTTTCATGATTATTATTTTTATGTGGAGGGAATACATTTATGTTACTGTGCCTTATTAAATTTAAATGTAAATTCTTTGTGTGGTTGGCCAGTGTTGTGGTAAGGGATCTGTGCAGGCCAAATCCTTTTACCGCAACACTGGGCAATACTAACATCATCCAGAGTTAACCTGAAATTATTATGTACAGCTCTCCACTAAGACTCCTGCGGCACGACAGAAACAAACAGCCAGGCTTGAAGATATTCCAGAAACCCCTTCCTGTAGAATGGAGACTGTAACAGCAACATATTAAATCACAATGAAGAGCACGATGTCTAGGTGTCCGCACGCTTTTGGCCATTAAGCTTAGTTCTAAATCGCCACGACGTAAGGTGTTAAATGACCTGAACTTATTAACTTTGTTCACTTTGATTTTATTTGCAATTCTGTCAGCTTACACAGATCATAATCGCTTCTGACAAAGGTACCAAGACCTGCACTGTTTCACAGACAGGACCCAGGAGATAGACATCATGTTTTAGTGAAGAATGGACTTCTGAGTGACTGGCAGATACCTCACTGAGACAGAGAGCTCTGGCAGTGTTCCAGCGAGAGGGAACGAGAGAGAGAGACACACAGAAAGAGAGAAAAGGCAGCATTCAACGGGAGCTTCACTGGAGAGGATGAGATGCCCTTTCTGTGTGCGCTGAAGGATGGACAGAAGGGGGGCAGGGAAGTGGAGGAAGAGAGAACGAGGGAGCAAGAGAGGAAAAAAACAACGGGGAAGAGAGAGGAAAGGAGGAAACTTTTCAGTCTGTGTTTTCCATTCAAAGACATTTTGACAGGGCAGAGCCCACTCTGTGGCAGGGAGTGGAGCCATTTTGAAGTCTCCTACCGGCAGCTTGAGGGAAGCAGGGAGCCAGAATAGATATATCTCGGGGCTGCCTGGGTTTTTTTTTTCTTTTCTCTTTTTTTTTCTTCTCCTTCCACCGCACTTTCTTTCCCGTTTTTTGACAGCCAGCTCCGAATCGCCGAGCAGGTGTCTTCTCATTTTCTGCTGAAACAGTGGGACAGTGCACACAAACACTCCATCGCTGTTCATAAACAGATAAACACATGGGCGGACCAGACAGACAGGCAAACAGACACGCACACGCTCGCACATACATATAAACACAGCGGCGGCGCTCAAGAAGTAACTATGCATTGGAAATGACTACCCTTCACACATAATGTTTTCCACACGGCTGCTGAAGTTGAGAGAGGGCGCGAGAGTGTGTGTGTGTGGGGGGTGTGAGGGGAGGGGGTTGGAGGGACAATCTGTGACTATCTCCACTGACACAAAATGAGTGTCAGAAAACAGAGCGCTATTTTCACTTTAATGCATGCAAATAACAGGCAGCCACTGACACAGGGGCGAGATTTAGTATGCTCTGCAATTTTTAGGTCACAGGAGAAGGAGGGGTAATCCATCCTTATTATCCCCTCACCAGATCCTAATAATGTGGCTACTGTTGCATGCTCCGGCTCATATTTTTCCTCTTTTTTTTTTTTTTTTTTGGGGGGGGTGTGTTGGG
>VUQG01006029.1:16867-28697 GCA_015106755.1 Etia nguti | reverse complement strand
GTCTCATATTTTTCCTCTTTTTTTTTTTTTTCTTTCGGGAGGGTAGGTCGCGGGGCTGCCGAATTAGAGGAGTTATTGTGCCTAACTTCCCTTTTAAGTGTCAGATTTTCAAGCTTTTTCTCTGTGACAAGTGTCGAGCTCATTGATGTTCGGCGCGTTGAAGGGAGGAGTACAGAGTGTTGACACCGGAATTAGCACAATATAAGTAGCCTCGGACCAAATTTCCTCCAAATCAGCCTATTCATGACAGCCACAGCAACCCTTGTCCCATTGAAAACGAGCCTCTGAATAGATGGTTTAAGAGGTCCTCCTTTTGAAGTCTGAAAAGCAGTGTGTCCCCACTGGTGTCAGTGATTAAGTTGTGACTGGGTGTCTGAGTGTCTGGGTGGGGGTAAGCAATGTCTACACAATGTATATGCCCCTTGTACTGATTGTCATGATATGGTGCCAGTGCTGGTAATTGCTCAGTTCTTTGAAGGCTGAGTCAAATATTAAAATATTTTGAAATAAGCAAATTAAAAAAATTAAATACATGTAATATCTTAAAATGTAAAAGAAATCATTCCAAAATGGGGGTGGGGAAAGCAACAAAAAAGACATTTATATTGATTTATATGACCTAACCTCTCTTTAGTACCTGTATGGGTTTTTTTTTTCAGTGTTGACAGTGATATGTATAGTACAGTGCTGTGCAAACGTCTTAAGCTACCCCCATATTTCTTTATATTTTGCTTCCATGCAGTCAGATTTGGTCTTGAGCAATAGTTTTCTAGGCTTTCTGAAGGCGTCTGTTTCATTCATTGTCACTCCAGTTTTTTGTGTCTGACCATTTTCAGAGGAAAGTTTTTGTTTCTTTGTTTGTCAAGCCACTTAACAATGACCTATGAATCATTTATGCGTAAAAAAAAAAAAAAAGAGGACGTGACTCAAAGGATGGCCCAGTGTTGCATATCCACAACAGAAAACTTAGCAAGGAACTGTTTTTAAAGTGTATCTTTAGGCACTTTGTTACTAGCAGCCTGTCACAAAAATATGTAATTTTTCCATATTTCTTCAGTTAAATCTGGGGAAAATGCCAAAGATAACACAGTTTGGCAGACATAACATAGCATTTTCACACCAAGGTGATTCCAAGAATCAGGTTTTATTAGCCAATAACGCTTGGTATATCTCAGCCTGTTGCGCAATGTGTCCGTAAAATATTTGAGAAACTGAATGAGTAAAAAATAAGTAGAGATGAAAGAATAAGTATCAGCCTTAAATAAAACAATCTACAGCAGATGAATAGTATCCAAAAGTCATGTGCTAATGAAATAGAAAAAAAAATCCAGCAGAAACCTGACAGAGGACCTAAGAGATGCATCTGGCCCTTCACTTGATCCACCTACTGTTCACTGACACCTCATCAGAAATGGTCTCAGTGGAAGGCTGGCTGTCAAGAAGCCACTCTTAAGAAAGGGAAACAGGGAGAAAAGACTGAGGTATGCCAAACTACGCAAAATCTGAAATCAGTGAAGCAGGTCTGATGGAGTGATGAATCCAAAAATCCAATTTGGCTTAAATCGTCATCAGTATGTACAGAGGAGGTCAGGAGAGAGGTACAACAGTGAGCGTCTGCAGCCATTTGTAAAACACAGAATTATAAAAACAGAAAAGTACCAGCAGGGTTTGATCCACCATTCAATACCAAAACCTAAGATTGGCAACAGCTTCAGCATGACAATGATCCCAAACACACTGCCAGTGCAGAAAAGCATATCTGGATAGAAAAACACACAGTGGAGCACTATCAGTCATGGTTTGGCCTCCCCAGAGCCCCGACCTTAACATTGTTGAAGCAGTGTGGGATCATCTTTACAGAGAACTATTCCTAAACACTACTGAAAGAAATTGGAAGAAAGCTGCTACAGAGAATTCAGCATGTGTTGCAGAATAAAGGTGGTCATACCAAACACTGACTTTCAAGCTCGTTAGAATTGCACAAACTGTTGTCTTATACTCTGTATCTCCATGTATTTTTTCACATTTCATTAAATCACTGTACCTACGTCTCATTTTCCAAGCAAAAATACTTTTTTCGACTTTAAGTAGAGTTTTAATATCTATATTTTAATATCTAAGCGTTCACCATTTTTGCCTATTTCACACATCCAAATGGAAAAGCCTATGAAACAAGAACTGTATTAAATGCTAACATTTGAATTTCTGTAAAGGTTCGTGTTTACCATGTGGTTTAAAAGCAACCTAACCCAAAGAAAGGGTGGCGGTGGACCCGGTAGATGTTAAGTTTTTCAATAGAAAAAGTTTTATGATAGAAATTATTTGATATTTCTGTATTTGAAGATATTTCTTAGAAATGTAGCATCATTTTAGATGATACTTAGTTATCGGTTTACTATCTCAACATAATGAGATATTATTATTTTTGTTCATGGTCTTTTTTAAAAGTCAGCAGGGACCTAAAAAGAAACACAACATGAAAATACCACAGGAAAGACCTTCCTCAACTTTAGCGCACACGGGAGTAAGGATATCTGCACTTTGTATGCCCACCACCCATCCACATAGGTAATGGAGCGATTGCTTTTGCTATACTGATGTAAATTGAATTAATTATTTGGATTTTATTTGTTCTTTTGTTGGTCCCGTGTGGAGCATCTTTTATATTCTTCATAAGCAGGAGAAATACGACTCCGGTAACCTCCAAATCTTTCTCATTGAAATGCTAGCTGGTGTGCTGACGTTAGCTACTGGTGAGTCTATTGCAGTTGCAAAAGATGTGATGTGGGTTTATAATTTTTTGAGTTTGGTGAACAACAAATGTAACGGCATTACGTTTGCCTGCCAAGTGCTACGGACAGACGTTACTTTTTCAGTTAGAAGCAAACTTCTACTAGACATTTGTGGTCTGAATAGGCCAAGCTGTTGTGTACTTTTAAAGGAGGAAACCCCTGAATTGGGAAACAGATGGAGACTGTGTGTGGCATCTGCACAGTGTGCATGTTCAAATGATTAAAAAGAAAAGCAGCTGAGCAAGCTTGTGAGTATTAGTATGCAATGTGGCAATAACAAAATTAAAAATTACTGAAAGAAAAAACATACTAATAATAAACAGAATGACCAATGGCTGGCTGTTTTATCTGTAATTAGGGGACGTTTATGGGGTGAGGGAAGTAATTGAAGGGGAAAAGAGGAGAAACAAATACACAAACCCTCATTCACTTATAGTAATAAGAATAATCTAACCTTGTTTATTTTTGTTTAGCTCTGTCTATTTTTGTATCGTTCCCCAAATTTAGTGAAGAGTCCTGGCTTGCTGATATTTTTGACCAATGAAATTAATTCTGAAAGTTTGAAATGTAACATTTTAGCTGGTCTGAATGATTGTGACAAATGTGCTACTTGAAATTCTAATTACTCTTAAAAAAGTCCATGTAAAAATAGTCCAGTGTCCCAAATTAAAATCCTCATTCTATCACTTCTGAAAGCCTTGCGTCTTAGCTATGGCTTTCATTTGCGTGACTCAGGTGTGGGAATTCTTTAATATGTCATTGGCTTCAGCCTGTGCTCTGTTAGAGTGAGATTTTTGACGCATTTAATAAAAAACACAAATTCAGAGTATACTGTAAGATATGGTGATTAGAAATGCAAACCATCAAGCTGTATCAGTACTGGTGTCAAACCAGCAGCAAATATAACTCATGAAAGTCACCACTGTTCTGACTGGATGTGTTTAGAAGGAACCGAGAAGTAGGCATGCTGCTTTCTCTTCATATTAAAAGGCACAGCGCCATCCATTTTACCCCCTGTGACTAGCTGAATTATCTGGGCAGTATTGAAACTTTTCTGAACCAATTCTATTGTATTGTGATCTCTTCAACAGTTCTTGCAAAGCCCAGAGGGAGAAGGCAGAACAAGGCGTTGGGAGTCTCAAAATAGCAACTCGCCAGAGGGAGTTAGAGAGAAAAAGGCTCTGCTGAGCTACACCGCCATCATGCCGGACTTTTCCTTCTCCGTGCTGTTGAGTCACCGCTTGTTGATGTTTCTCTCTGCAGTTCAAAGCCGAGGATGCCGTGACATATTACCTCTCGGGCAGCACTACAAAGAGTTGCCTAAGAGTGGCCCGGCTGGCTGGCTGCCCGCCATTCTGCAGACTTTTTACACATTCTTGACGAATGGTTGTATTTCTCTCCCGAGGCCACGCCGTCAGAGTACACAGCGAAGGGGCTCGGCACGCGCTCGGCAAGGGACAGTGACTGACACATCCACATAGCGGCGTATAAGGAAAAACAGGCACATATGCGAAGAAAATATGCCCACACACAAGCAGTGACACATATGGATACGCACAGGAAAGCAGTGAGGAAGATAAGGGCACACACATACAAGGATGCTAAGGGTTAGGCTCATTCCTCTAACAACGGGGATTGTCGGCACAATGCAGATAAGACACTGAGTGGGTGTGATTTCTGTAAAAAGATAGCCCTGACAGGGGAGACTGTCATTTAAAAGGCACTGTCCACATTTAGACTGAATTGCATCTTTTTGTTTCTACTTCTCAGAGATTCTTTGTGCTAAAGTGTACACACAGAAAAGAGGAATTACCTCACTAATATATAGAGCCTTAATTATTTTATTTAATGCCACTGCTTGTGTAATGTCTTAAAGGTTCTAAATATATGTAATTATGTCACTGTCTTTTAACTGGCGCACTTCTTGCAAAGTCATAATTAATCAAATGCAAAGACAGGCTATATTATTCAAAGCCCAAGACATCATCCTTCCAACGACGACAAATAGGCTGATTTTTTTTTTTTCAGACTGTTTAGGGAATGAAGAGTAGAGTTATCCAGCTGTCATGGCATAGCATTAATGGCTGGATGAAAATAACCGCATATGCAAAAGAAAAAAAATGAAATGGGAAAGCCAATTAAGGAGTTGCATGCATCCTGAATTGTCCAGTTGTTGTTATGCATACCACATTTCCAAAGAATGAAATAACTAATAACTAACTATGGTATGAAAATGAACTTCTTCCTTCTTTTTTTTTTTTAAACTGTCACAGCTTATCCTGGATTGTAGATGTGATGTTGCTGTTATACTCATTATTTCTAACATTTCTAAACCAACTTTCACACTTTCAAAGCAAACAAATATGATGGTATTCCTGCTTTCCACATGAGATATCTGTGGGAATTATCTGATGTTACAATGGTAAAGTTCCATAAACCATTAAGAAGAAAAAAAAAAGCTTCTTTTGGATCTGTAATTTCGAAGCCGTGCTTGAAATAACGGTGCCAGTTTTGCTAGTGACATCTAAAATTTCTACCTTGAGCCGAGAAGAATACCTGAAGCCTTGTTGGAAAATTGCTAGCATTGTGGTATCTACTGCATCACGGATGAATGCCAATTAGCAAGATTTTGGAGCAATAAAGCAGGGCTGGCAATCGTGCAGTTTGAATGTATGAGTTCAGCAGCGGCTAAATCGCCTGCATTCAGATTGCAAATGCAGTGCCAGTCAGAAAAGTTTTCAAATTTATTTTAGACTTCAAATCAGAGCAAACAGAGCAAAAGCAAAGAAGATGAAAGCTTTGCTTTAAGCCACACTGCTTTATTATTTTCATTCATACATTTTCTTTCGTTCTTTTCTTTTCTTTTCTTGATTTTTTTGCTAAATTATATTTTGCGAGGCATGACATGCTCGTATGGCTGTGCCTGGAAAGCAACAGGTCAAACAGGTGGAGTTAACATTCTTTTAGGATTTTCAGAGATAAAGCTATTGTTGTATATCAGAGTCGAGTCTAAGGCTTTTGCTGTTTCTGAATATGATGCTAAGATTAAGATTCAATGCAAAGTCTATGGTAGTGACCAATGTTTTCAAGTAATTTACCATTTCATGAACAGTGCTTCATTACAGGTAATAGTTCGATCTTTCCAGTTAAATACTGTCAATTCACTGGACAGCAAAGTGACAAACTCTTGCTTGCTTGAGATACAGCAGCGATAGATAATTTTTAGCACCTGTCTCTCCTTCCCCCATCAAAACAGAAAAGTCCAGATTGCTTACATGTCAACATTTACTTCATAATAAGTGAAAGCAACAAACATGCCTATTACCAGTTTAATTTGACCTAAAGATCTGTCTCAGTGTTTTGGTAAGAAATAAAACCTTCAAATTTTTACTTTAAGTACTATGAAATTTGCCTGGTGAAATGCTGTGTCATAGTACAGTCATACAGTACCAGGATGTAGTCGTACAGCAGCTGGAGACAGGAACCCGGCCTAAACCATTTAGACTTGTGATGTCACTGACTTTGAAATGGTTGCTCTGAAGGTGGGGACCAGGTCTGCAACTGACTTTGGTGCATCAAGATGGTGATAAAATGGAAATAAGATGGAGTCAGTCTTTTGAATGAGGTCAAGTTGGCAGTTAATTGCAATGTGTTTGTGATAATATGAAGACGAACTGTGATAAATGGCCAAAATCCCAAACTTGTTGCTGCCTGCTGCAAATGTGTTCCTATCTACATACACAGAAAGTCACATTAAACAAGAATTCACGTTAACTAACATTCATAGATCTGAATCAGAAATTCTTCCATAAATAATGGAGCTGCAAATCAACATAGATGCTCCGCATCCTTGCTTTGATATAGAAATATGACCAGTATGCAACCAGTTGGCAACTCGTTAAGTCAAGTCCCTTATTACAAAGAGAAGTGTTGCACACAAGTTGTGCTCATCTCCAAAAATGACTCAGACTGATTGCAACATCTTGGTAATCGCTCTGTTTATAAATTTGAAGCCAAATATTTACGAACCTTCACCAATCTGTCTGAGAGTGATTGCAGACAAATACATTTGTTAGCAGACAGGTTGCCTACCACCAGGCAACCTGTGCAATCACTTTGTGATCAAAAGTGAGATCCTCAACTACTTGCAACCAGTCGTTAAATGCGAAAAAATTCAGTGTGGTCACCGGGCGACAAGGGATTTCTCTATTTGTAAGGAAGTCGCCGTCCTAATTTTTTTCTAGTGTCACTAAGCCATAAAGTGCCCAACAGTTTGCAGAGCATCGCTTGCCTCTCAGTCTACAAGCTTTTTTACAAAACTGTGTACATATTCTACATGTGTGAATAAATTTGCACCATGTTGCTCAAAGTCTTCTATTCAAGTGTAAATATTATCCTCTAACAGCACAGAAACAACACTGCAGCTTTGCCTTCATGTCTTCATCTGCACTTTTAGACATTGTTATTCTGTATTTACTAAGTCCGAGTAGCAGACCTTCTGCTGTGAGTTGAAATCTAGCTATTTAGCAACCTTACTTGCAAGTGATCATTTTTATATGCAAGTAATTACTTTGAACTGCAACATTTGTCAGCGCGCAGAGCCTGTGATAAATATAGAGAAAGGACTTGCCGAGACACTGGAGGAAACAAATGTGAAGAAGATAGATATACTGTATGTGCACTTTTGTTACCTATAAAAAATTAATCTGTAGAATGATTATTACATGGTTAGGATTTAGGTGTCTCTCTCCATTAGAGCCCTATTGGTGAAATGTTTCAAATCAATCCGGCAAACCTATAATAACACTAAGGTGTATTTTTGTGCTTCAGCCATGCAGCCAATGATTTCAATACTCCCATTCTCTCATCAGCGGACTACAGGAATGTAATTTCATGTTGACAACTAACATAATTGCAATTTTATTGCGCACAGTGTCACAGCACTACAATATGCATTAACCACTGTAATGTGCCAGTAAGGACACAGGCAGCTTGTATAATGTTTATGAAATAAAAAGCATTAATTCGACAGACTGTGCAATCATCTCGTTTTTTTCATTTTCTTCTCCCACATTTCGTTAATGCTTCCAGGCTGTCCATGGGGAATGAGCAAAATAAGTAAAAGTGAAGAAATGTGTAAAAAGATGTGTTTCTTTTGAAGCTATGACCATTTTGGAAATCAGCCATTACTCAACATTTGATTCAGAAATTCTAATGTGCAAAACATTTAGTCTGAAAAATACTTTTTTTGTGGCCAAATCATGTGATGCATCATCTCTGATCATACCACATTTTAATCTCGATCAGTCATAGCGTGGGAGTATGAGTCACTTTTTTTGAACATCTCATTTTCAAAACACCTCGCTCTTACTGATGAGGTCTTTGTAACGGCATTGAGTGCTTTCCCTTGCGTCATTTTAGACCACTCATTCACTTCAGAGCCGGCGCAGTGTTACACACAGATATGATAATGATTTTCAGTGATGATGCTGAGCCTTGATCGCTAGGGTTCTGCTGGTAAACATGGTCTCTGAATCACCTACGTGCTCATTTTCACTTAGTAACTGGATATTCCAACAGCCTTGGGGCACAGAGTAACTGCTGTTATTTCTTGCCAATTCTTGTTTGATCAAGTGGAGTCACACTGGTTAATGAAAAGTGAGATTTCAAAGAAGACATCAGTATAAATGTGATTGTGCTTTATTTATTCTTGTCACACAGTCACTGGGTCAAGATTGTGACAGTTTTTCCAGTGCAGCACAGACACGGTAAATAGGTTAACTTTATGATGTATCTGATATCCCCCATGTTCCTGTTGTCATCATAATTAATGTTGGTCTAGGTTCAACATTACAAATGAGCAGTCACATTGTTATGATGTCATAGTTCTGAAGCGTGGGGGAAAAAAAAACCCCTGCCGATGTCCATTCAAAACCGCCAAAAGAGGAGAGTTAGGATCAGGGTTACAGGGCTATAGTTACCTTACCCCATAGCTTATGGGGTAAGGGTTTGGTATGATGCTGTTTCCACGTTACGAAACTATGACATCACAACAATGTGACTGGTCACTTGCCATGTTGAACCTGGACCACATTCGTTTTGATGATCGAGGAACAACACCAACACGATAGCGCTAACATTAACTGGTGCCCATGGGTGGAATAGTGCTCTCTGTGTTTATGTTGGGCAATCTAATATAATATACCTGATTGTTAACACAGTAGGCACCATGGTGGTGCAGTGGTTAGCACTGTTGCTTCTGTGTCAAGCCTTTCTGTGTGGTGTTTGAATGTCTTCTATGTGCCTTCATGGATTTCCTCTAGGTTCTAAGGCTTATAAAGTTATATAAAGTGTTTTATGTGTCTAGTATAACATACTTAAAGTCTGGTTAAATGTGGCTTGTGGTCTAAAGTGCTTTGAGTGGTTGGTAAGTCAAGAGAAGCGCTATATAAATGCCAATCAATTTACATGTCTGTGTGTGGTTGTCTGTCTCTTGGTGTTAGCCTTGTGATGGACTGGTGACATGTCCAGGGTGTGCCATGCCAAAACAGCTCATCACAGGGTAAAGTAACCCAGTATTGTAATCATCTGACTTAAACAGGACCAGATAACCAACAGACCCATCAATGTTTAGTGCACAGATACATGATGAAGTTAATAATTATCTGTCTCACCAATACAGTTCAAACACTGTGAGTCATACAGAAAGCAGTCTTTATTTCATACATAAGTCAAGAACTGCTGTGTGTGTTAGTGTCTGAGTTAGAAAGCTCTTTTTTTGATTTTCAGAGAAACTAATCATCTGAATGATCCGCTAAGTGCCCGCAGTGCATTTGCACCACGGAGCTCTCTCTGCTGTGCTGCTGCCCGAAGTGTTTTGAGCGGGTTTGATTTTAGTTCGACAATAGAGGGCGCAAGTCAGCAAGGATAAACCCACTGCTGGAATTCAGAGAGCCGTGTGCGAAAGATGCAGCTGCTGAGACTGGCTGCCTCTTGTCCTCTCCCCCTCCTTCTTCCCATCAGACTGCCCCTCACTCATTCACTCACTCATTACACTCATCCACTGTATCTATAATTTCACTTGCACACAATGCTCCGCAGTGCTCCCTTATGTTGAAAACGGGGAGGGGTGTGTGTGTGTGTGGGGGGGGGGCGCCCCCCCAGTTCAAAGTTGAGGATATCCACACGCACGCGTATTAAAGCACTTCTTTGCCCTTCTTTTTTTCATTCTTTGCACCTAACACGACAGCGCGTACGTACAGTAACAGAGACGAATCCACCTTAAGCATCTTAAAAATGTTCTCATTTACGTACCTCACACCGTGCGTCCGCACAGGGCAATGAAATCATAGTGCTGGAGAGAGCGTCCGCGAGCATGTCAAGGATGTCTCTCAGAAAATTTGCCCTGCACACGCAGTTGAATGACAACTGTAGTATTCACACACTACACACACACACACACACACTAATCTGACAGTGGGGTTTGCGCAGTGGCCGAAATAACGAAACCCTTTGCTGTGATCGTCTGGATAGCCATGCAGGGCTGATCTATTTATCTATTTCTATTTATTTTCCTTTTTTTGGTCTTATTCCCTCTTTATGGAAATGAATTCATAGACACGGTCTCTCACATTCCTGGACGCTGAGCGGACTGAGCAGCACGCAGCCGAAAGACACGGAGCTTGCTGCGCCGGAGAGCACAGCCACTGGAGACCACACGCATTCGTATTAGTAACCACAGGGAAACCACAGCTCTGCGCACACAGGAAGCCCTGTCCCGTTTCTCCTGTCCTGCTGCTGCTGCTGTCGTGTTAAAACCCGAAAACTTACACTATCTGTTGTTTTTTGTTTTTGTTTTACCACGCAAGTTGTAACATGTGTAGGTGAGATTAAAACCGATAACTTGTGTCGGTCTGGCAGTGCGTAAAAGTTGCACTCTGGATTTGCGTTCCGGGTAATCACATGCAGCACAGGATGGAAAATAGTATAAGAGCGACACGTTATAGTTCAAGATTTTCAAATCACAGTTTTGTTTGGTTTTGTTTTGAATCTGATCTCTCGCCATAGCCACAACATTGGATGTTAATGGATTAATACGAAGCATCCGAGAGATCCTCGGAAAGTGCCGAGCCACGTCTCGAGAAAATACCGATGAAAACGAGCGTCTGAGTGCATGTTCCTCATATGTCTCCCCCTTTATTATTATTATTATTATTATTATTATTATTATTATTTTTCCTAATATTGCCTGCTGGCCTCTGAACCTGGCGATCGAGACTTAAAGTCCGACCCTGTTTACGTGCGCTACTGGAGTAGGGGGGGGGAAGAAGAAGAGAACGGAGGAGGGGGTGGAGAGAGGGAGAGAGAGAGAGGGGAAAGAGAGAGACTGCAATATCATTTGTGAATCCCTCTCACAGTGCTGCAGATAGGGGCTGCCAACACACGCGGCGCGTCTGCAGGTGTGGGAACAGGAGGGATATGTTGGACAAAGTGAGAAATTCAACCAACCGCTTCCCAACAACTGCTTCGGATGTACATTCCATCTTTGTTTTGTTTTATTTTGTGTATGTATTTTTTCTATTTTTTAATATTACCTTTATTTTTTTCCAGTAGGTTGCACATTCGTGCAGCAAGCTCGTAAAAAAGAAGCGAAAGAGATAGAGTGAAAGAGAGAGTACTATTCTGCTAGTTGCAAGTGACTTGGAGGAAGACAGCCGGACAGGTAATTTCTGCCTTACGTTCGCATCGCCGAGATCAAGACAGTTAACGAGCTGTTAACACATTCGGCCGGGTGATGAGTTGTCTGAACTGAGCGGGCATTTAAATGATCCTCTGACATATATGGACATATCACCGGACAGAGGAATACAGAGGAATACTGGAGCCTCACCCAAAATTTAAAAGAGAGGGAGAGAGAGAGGAGCGTCTACAAACTGTGAGTAAAACGGAGCGGCTTGGACTGAATCTACTTTCTGGTTATTTGATGCTCGGACTATAACGTTTTGGCTTTTTTTTTTTTTTTTTTTTTTCCTACACGT
>VUQG01006029.1:0-10291 GCA_015106755.1 Etia nguti | reverse complement strand
TATGTAATTTGTAATTTTCTTTATTTTATTTTATTCTTTTTTTTTTTTTTTGCTATATGCGCACAACATTATGCGTGGTCTAACTGCTCCTTATATACCCATGGCCAAGCCATTCCATCCAAAGGCTGATGAGAAGCGCATTCACTTAACAGAACACTTAACTTTATTACTTTTGGCAGTAGCTTCTGTTCTGCGCAGCGGCAAAAAAATAATGCCATCCAACCTTGTGAGGAGTGAAATCACTTAGTCACTGAATTAGCACAAGCCATCAGCTTTTGTTTTATCATTACACTTCAAAGCGGCGCTCGTGCCCAGGTGGATCACTATTAATCAGTAGTGAGCCACAGCAGCTTGTATTCTCTGCTCTTGCAGCGTAGCCCCTCAGGGCAGTCAAAGCCGCCGTCCAACCACTTACACCAGGTTATCTTGCCTCGGGGCTGATGCGTCAAGCATAACTGGACGTTGCCCTTAACCTGGCTTCCCCAGTGCTTGTCTCCTGCACTCTGGCCAGCTGTTCCTCCTGCACCTCTCCTGCACGAGCTGAATATGGCTGCGAAGCATCTGATTTGCATAGGGCAAACCCTCGCCCCTCTGCGCTCATATAGGACAAACAATATTGCCATGCAAATGGAGGTCCCTTGGGTGGTGGTTGTAGCCAAAACATAGGATGCGATTGTCCTTCAGGCTCCAAGACGATCAGGAAACCAATATGGAAATGTGGCTCTTTGCCTGTGGCATCATTTGTTTTAACTTAGGAAATGTAGCTGCCTAAACACCTGTAAAAACCCACAAGTGCACCAATTTAAACTGACAAAGGATCAGTTAGCCTTTATATTAATGCTTGCATTTAGGATTATGTAATCATGTCTCTGATTTCAGCCCTTTGCAAGTGTTTTTTTTTTTTTAAATTTTAAATACACATATACAGGCATCAAACTCTGATAAGTGGGAGCTAGTGACTCATTCAGCTCAGGTCACTTTTTTTGCTTTGTTATAATGTGAGCCAGACAGCTGCAAAATCAGGTAAGCACATAGCTGGGCATGTGGCTGGTTGATATAATCAGATCAGATTTCGACTGAGCCAGATCATGAAAATTGATTGTTCAGATTTAACTGCAGGATATTATCATTTTATAATTTGAGATACATTATGACTGCAACCCATAATGCATTTGGGGATTGCGTATTTTTTGTTCTGTCAGATGAGTGTTCTGCTTAATAGGAAAAAGGAAACTGAAGGATTAAATACATTGCTTTATTGCGCAGCTCTACGTCCTTTCATTTAAAACCACTTAGAGTCGACCCTCACTGCTGGCTGTTCTACCTGCTGTTCTTTGCTCAGCTAGCATCCCACACTGTGATATGTAATTGCCTTTAGAGTGCTGCTATTCAAGATTTGGTAATCTTGCATCCGTGCACTTCGGTCCAATGCTGCTTTGAAAAACTGGCACAAAACTAATTTGGATTTTCTGATCCCGGACACAGGATTTCCAAACGCAGATCATTAGGACCTAATTTTGGCCAACTGGCACCATTATCAAATTAGCAAAACTGGTAATGAAAACATTTCAGCTTCACAAAAATTTCCAACAGAATGCCAAAAATGGGGGGAAAAAAAGAATAATCTTGAAATCTTGTCTTTAGTAAGAAATAAGATAATGTGCAATGAGCTGGTTTGTTTAATGCCTCATTATTATTATTAGTGCTCGTCCTTTGTACTGCTGACTGTGGCTAATTTGATCAAAATTGTTTTGGATCTATTACGGCTTAATTCAATCTATGGCTGCTCGGGCTTTTGTTGTTTATGTTCCTAAAGGAAAATGGAGGGAGTAACAGAGCTCAGTAATACTCATGAAACTGCAGCGGGCAGCATTTTCTGGTATAATGTGGTTTGGTGATTTGAATGCACTCGCTCTAAGGCAATTACTAATCTAAGGATTAGACTTACCTGATATATGGGCAGAAAATGGTGGCGACTGAGAGAAAAAGGCAGGGAGAGATTGCAACGGCTGGTTGCTACAGTGTCTGCTATATTACTCTGCATAATATTTTAATACTGAGTGTGTTTTTTTTCCTCCCCACACTTTCTTTACTTATAGCACAAAAGCATTTCTTCATTTCTTTCCCCCTTCTTCTTCACCTCCCTCTTTTTTTTGCATACGGCAGCGAGCACATAAAAAATCGCTTGCCATCACGGAGGGCGAAAAAGCTTCGACTCACCTGCAACGTTTGTCACGATAAGACGCCGAAAGAAAGAGGAAGAGAGGGGGTGTGAAGGGAGAGAAGAAAAAACAAAAAGAGGAGAAATTTAAGCCGCGTGCCACCTTGATTGCTCTCCACGCTGCTGATTGTAAGTGGCAGTGTCGAGGATGCCACCTTCTCCTCGCCGCTTCTTTCAATTTGATGTCATCGAAAATGGAATTTCATTTCATACTCGGCAGCGATCACATTAGATAGGGCTTACCAGGATAAAGCCGATTCATATTTGCAGATTTGCTTTTCCTGTGGCACTATCAATCACCGCGCACTCGCCATATTGCACACTTGTTTTTCACGGCAATTGTTCTGAGGAGTTTGTACAGTAAATTGACTTTTACAAGGCTCCCAAGGTTTATGATATGCTATGCTAGTGTCGTTGCTTTCCCCGTTGCCGTCCCCTCACATCGACTCCACAGGCCGGAGCCCAGCTAAATGAGAACATCACTTAGCTCTACTGCTGTACCCCCCCCCCCGTAAGTTCCCTGCTGACAGGTTGGCTCACAACACAGATCAAAAAGTAAGGGGGGGGGGTGTTTGTGAGACTAATAGGCAAAACAACAGATTACTGTGACATTGTACCTCATCAAAATTGCAACAGCGTCTGGCAAAGTCAGGTACATAATAGTGTGGGGGGGGGAAAAAAGGTCACAGGTCAATTGGTCTCTTGATGTTGATTCAGTACATTTTAGTGTATGAACAGGCACTTCCCTTTGCTCCCACAACCACCTGTCGGGGTGTGAGGGGTGGGTGGTGATTTAAAACCCCATCCAGCATCGGCCATGTTGTCACATGTGGCCTTCATGAAAATGAGAATAAGAGCCGTCAAAGCCAGACACGCCGATCCATAATTTACCCCTAAGTGCCACCCGTTGCCACCGGCAGGCAACTGTAAAGCTCCTCAGTGCAAAAGTGAACTTGTTTATTAAGCTGACAGGTGGAGAAAGAGAGGCTTTAACTGGCATGCGGTCTCCCAGCTGGGCAGAGGAAAGATGCTGGACTTAGTAAGACAATGTGTGTGTGCGTGCCTCTGTGTGTGTGTGTGTGTGTGTACGCCATGGTGTCGACAGGGGGAAAGTTAACAAGTTGAAAGGTGTAATTGGAGCGTATTTAATAGGTACAGCGCTAATTCTGGATCCAGGCTCAAAGATTTTTGTGTCTTTTTTGTTTGACCGGCACCTGTTCTATCTTTCTTCCCACATTTTTAAAAGTCCTTTTTTGTATTGAAAATCTGTTGAAATATTAAGATGGACAGAGACCTCCTGACTGCATAAGACAAAGTAAGAATTGTCTGAGATAAATAATGCATCCAAAGGCTTTGTTGTTTTTTTTTCCTTTTCTTTTCTTTCCAAAGGATTTGCCTTTTTATTAACAGGCTGCAGTCATGCATATTTACTAAGCAGCAGACTATAATGGATATGACTTGACTTGGGTAGGGGAGGAATAGGACAGCTTGACTGCTTCTATTAGCCCTGTTTTGGTGCGGCTCCCACCATGTGGCCCCCAAATGAGATTATATGTGTATGAAACAGGAGGCAGAGCACTCACCGACCATCCATCAAAGCCTGGGGGGACCTGTGTGAAAGTTTGTGCATGTGTACTCAGTGGGTTCACTCACTGTGTTGATGCATGTGTGCATTTGTTAGGCTGTGATAAAGTGTGTGGGTGTACAGTATGCACGTGTGTGTGTGTTTGTGTGTGTTTGTGCATCCTGCGAGGACTGGAGAAGAGAGCAAACGGGGGCCTCCACAGTTCAGCCTCTCCATCATCCTGCACGCCAGGCACACGCGCAGCGACATGCCTGAGAGGGTTTCAATATCCTGTGTATGTGTGTTTGTGTGCCTGAAAAGCTGTGTTTACCCAAGGAATGCAGTTCATTATATTTGTATGTGTGTCTGGTTATTACATATACTCTCTACACACATGCGTAAAGAAGCAGATGGAGACTGAAGGCGGGGGCAATACTTTATCTACACCTTTTAAAAATCCACAACAAGCTCCAGCAGTCTGGGTGTTGATAGTGCGCCTTTTTTCGTGGCTCTCAGCAATCACAAGTGCAGGGGACTTGGAACTTCTTCGCCCCGGCTGAGCTAATTATTGCATCGCCAGCGCGTATATATTTACCCTTTTCAGCTTAAACGTTCGCAGTTCCACGTATATTCAGTTCTGCACATATGCGTGGAGGAAAGGAAAAAAAAAAGCTGAAATATTCATTAGCAAAGTACTGGCAGGGGCAGCAGAAGCCCCTGTATCGATGGGGCCTTACCTGGCAGAGAGCAGGCTATTAGCCAGGCCCGATAAATCTTGTCAGAGGCTGGAAGAATCTGCCTGCCTGCTGAAGAATGAAGGTCACGGGGCAGCTGGAGTTACGACCGGCCTCGCGAGGTAGCTGCTACCAAATCAGCTGAAATATGAAGTACAGCTAGTCTCCTTTTTTTTTGAATAAGCAAATTTTTCAATTTGCCTCTTTCTTGGTGTAGTTCCCTCTGCTAGCTTCTTTCTCTGTGCTGCATAGAGCAATGTGAATAAGTGCTTCCTACGTGCATTTAAAAAAAAATCTTGTCTTTGTACTCATGTTATCATGAAATAGAAGCACTGACAGCAATTTGAGACCAATCCAGTTTTTGTTCTGTGGCATCAGTAGTGTATGATTTCATTACTATTATTATAATTTTTTTAGAATCGAAGCAATTATTCAGTTGTTATGGACAGAAAAGCAAGCATAACAGACAATCGTGAAGCAGAAATTGTCCCAATATGCACTGGTTTCAGTCTCTTGGTAGCGTAGGGTCTCTAACTTACATTATAAAGCACTTTGAGGGGACTGTGGTGATTTGACGCTATATAAATGAAACTGAATTGAATAGAATCTTACATGTTCCTGTTAAAAGGGAGTTTTTCTTTCCCACTGTTGCCAAGTGCTTGCTCACAGGGGGTCATCTGACTGTTGGGGTTTTCTTTGTATTATTGTAGCATCTTTACCTTACAATATAAAGCGCCTTGAGGAAAGTGTTGATGAGATATGGTGTTATATAAATGTACCAATTGGTACAGTGTGTTATATAAATATACACACTGTACCAATTGCTTGCTCATTGACGATAGTCTGATTGTTGGAATTTTCTCTGTTTTCTCTGTATTTTTTAGGGTCTTTACCTTACAATATAAAGCACCTCATATAGCGACTTTTGCGATTTGGCGCATGTAAAAAAGATTGAACTGAATTAAATCTTACGTGTAAACACTAAAAGCATTTTTCTAATAATGCGGATATCTTTTAGTTTTAGAACTTTGTTTGAGAAAAATGAAAAAAATCAGTCTGAAGAAGTTAATTTGGGCTTTCGGGAAATGACTAGGTTTCACTAGATCAATAATAATCAAAATACAATCTGTTGCGCCTTAGTTACCACTGGAGTAATGGGTTGGGAATTCAAATATGTGTTCATAACTTTCGTGATGACACAGCGCATCTGTGGTAGATTTTGCTGATTAAAAAGGAAAGGAAAAAAATGTCTAGACTAAAAAGCAGTTAAAGTTATTGCACAGCTCTGTATCATCCTTCAAGAATAAACGGCACTGTATATAGTCTGACACTAGCCCTTGTGCGTTGTGTGTGTATACTTCCACGACCGGCGCTGTTGGAAACTGCAATATAAAGCAAAGACGACTCGCTTTAGTCAGACAAATTCTACTGTGGATTGAGGAGCTCCAGACATTTAATATGGTTTCATGTATTGATTTGCGGCACCTTGCCCTATAGCCTGTTTATTATCTAGCTTTGGTTTCACCTTTTACTATTTTTCTGACAGAATCTCAGGAGATTGAGTCCTCCCAGTTATTTCTCCTCCGCTCTTACCAGCAACAAAGTTCTTGATAGCGACTACACATTAGTCTCTCTCTCAAACTTTGCACTGGGCAAACAACTGGCCTGCTGTTTAGGTTCGCCAATGAGTGAGCGACCCCAGGTGCTTGAATAATAAGAACGTGTTCTGAGCTGTGGCTTTTGCTCAGTTTTCTTCAATTATGGAGGAGAGACAAACGGGGGGTTGTAATCAAGACTGAAAGACTGGCCTTTGACAAGGTTCATTTACTCTTTGAGTTGCTCCAGTGCAACACTTGGGACGAAATAGCCAATTGTAAATTACAGAGTGGATTCAGTGGTGAGGAGTGCCTTGAGGGGGAGCCGGTCCACAGAGTCGGGGTGGGGGGAAATAGGGGAATGTTGTTACATTTGTTGCCATTCGGGTCGAGGTTGATGAGGTCTGGGATTGGGGAGAAAGGCAAGGAAATCAATCAAACTGACATGTCCAGGGCGACGAGATTATTAGAATAATGGTAAACAAAGTGACTTAAACATGACTGGGTTTTTCCTGTTTTTTTAATTTTTTTTTTACCACAACTTTATTCCTCACCCAGCATTTGCTTAATAAGCGTCACTTAACGTCAGATTCATCACTTTTAATCTGCCTGTAATGATATATTAATAACAGTCTTCAGTGGAAGGAGGCAAACTGCTGTGAGCGTAAGTGTATAAAGGAAGCCTATCACACATTGAAGAGCTCTTATGAACTGGTGACGTGAGGGGAGCTCAAAGTGACATCGACAAGCGGCAAAGTGCCTACACGGGTGACATTTACAAGTGTGTCGCGGAGATCCCCAGCTGGACTTAGAGGGAAGATTGTTACTTTCTGTTTAATCACCATCAGAATTCTGCGGGTGCTGCATCAAATGTTTGAGTAGCGCAGATTACTCTCCCCCGTGAAGCCAATTGCGGGCAATCGTTTGATGTCTACGCAAATGTGCTTAACATGCATAACCGTTCCTGCCTCCCTTCCCTTCCTCTGCACATTTGAAAGATTTACGTCGGGGTGTGAGCATGTGTGTGTGCGTGTGCCTACACTTTAAAGTCTCTTTGAATAAGCTTTTCTTTGCAGAAGCAGCCTCTTCTTCTCTGTGAATTGGGGACATGACATGACAATTGGAGACCTTGTAATTTATGTTTAAAAATGCCAGCGTTATCCGTGCCAGCGTGATTTTGTTTGAACACGGAGGCACACTGGCTGGGGTCCTCAGTCGCTGTTTAAAACCTTATGCCTGTGTTTGCTCAGGAATCCTTGGTGGGCTTTCCATTGTTACTATGGCAATATACCTCCACCGCACTCTTCCCCCACCCACTGCAACTTCTCCCGTGGCCATATGCCTGGAGTTTTTTAAAAGGTTTTCACTGTTCTCTCATCTCGCTTGTACCCGGTAATTCAGACCCATCAGTGCCAAAAGCTGAGCTCAGGGGCAACGTCCTGCTTAAAAAAAAGTCACAGTATTTTAACAGCTTTGGCCCGAAGTTGGATGAGGCGTGGGAACGTCATGTTCCGCTAAACTGTTTTGATAAAGCCATCTGGGCAAGCGGGGAGCATTTCAAAGATGAAGGTCCCTGAACACTAAATTGGCAGCAGTTTGCTTTACTACAGTGGGCTCATCTCTTCTCTGTGTCACATCTCCTTAGGGAACCTTTGGGATTTACTGCCCTTCCCACTTTGAGTTCTTGATTCATGAGATCAAATTAGACAGTGAGAGAACATCAGTGGTTGCACAATGCTTTGCTCTTTAACTCAAGGCCAGTATTTTGGCAAAGCCTCAAATGCGCTCCACTTGCTGGTTAACCATTTCCTACATCTATTCCTGCTCGAAATGTGTGAATCATACTATGAAACCGCTACAGAGAGATTTGAAATACTAGTCAGGACCACTATAGCCAAAAGACGATCATGAATTCCATCTGCAGTAAATTATACTGGGTGGTATGGCTCTGTTCATGAACTGTGCACATGCAAACTTGCATACTTGGAAAGGATAAGGTCGTAAAGACCCATCTCACATTTCCATGAGCATACGTGGAAAGACAGAACCAGGTAGAGCAGCGGTAAAAACAGAGCAGGTATCAGTGACAACAGATGTGCCATTGATTCATTCAGATGCAGCATTAAGCCTAGATTACACTTATCCGCTAGGGTACGCTTTGGTCCGATTGATGTAAATCATCGGGCTCTGTGCGGTCATCCTTATGCCTGTCTGACTTGTCCATGGATGCTTTACATTACACTGAACCGACTGCACATGCACCTCAGGCGAAGGACCTCAAGTGGACTTTGAGGAAGTATAACAGGAATAACAGTCTCCAAAGTATAATCAGGTCTTTAGAGAAAATGAGCAGGGTTGGAGGAGGGTTACAAAGCCGCTTGCAGCTGTGCAGCAGTTGTGGGGAGGTTTAAACAACTTAAATAGTTTGCCTTATGTGAGACTGGATAATTGTATGTTTAGAAAGGTAATAGCTGAGGCACCAGCCAATATGGACTGGCACTGGGATCAGCTGACCTACTGGGATTGCCTGAGCTTAATTTTGTGGCTCAGTTATAAGCACTGTTACAAGCCCTTTTGAGCCAGAAGAGAGAAAAAAATATGCTTGATGTGGCTAAACAACAGCAGTTCCAGCCCTTTTGAGACAAGAAATGCTTTGCAAGGTCGAGCCTATTATTTATGGGACGTATTGAAATCTTGTGTTTTTTATACATTCCAGAAAATCTCGTCATGAATCAAGAGATGAAACAAGTTGTCTGTATTTTATTCCATATCTGAGGAGAATGACGACTGAATAGCAATTAATCCAGTGAATGATGGCTGAATAGCAATGAATTCATTCAGGGAGATTAAAGGAACTGGTGTTAAGGATCAAAAAGAAGGAATGTTGAATGCATATAGTGAATGCCTAAGGACTAGAGCGAATGACTAAGTGTATGTGTGTGTGTCCATGTGGTTGTGTTTGTGTACGTAGAGTGAAAGGCAGTAAATCACCCTATCATAACAAGAGGTATACAGGAAGCTCATCAGCCCACAGCTTAAAACCAGAAGCAAGAATAACAGGAGTGAACTCCAGAAGTTGTGTGTTTGAGTAACTGTGCGTGCATGTCTGTATGTGTGTGTGAGTGTGTGTAAATCTAGCTGGAGAGCATCTCTTCACCGTAATGACTCTCGGCAAGCATGCAGCCTAATGAAGTGGGACTTTGCCTGTGTGACGACATGAATGCGCCTGATTGGGAAGTTGCTGCGAAATTGCCCCCAAAGACTACCTGCAGTGTTTGAACATGTTTGTTCCGTGTGTTACGCTCGGTGACGATAAACACTCACCTTTGTTTTGTTAAATCTTGCATTTCCACTACCATTTCAGCTTATGCACCTAATCCTGTAAGGAGGTGCTGTATTTCAGTTTCTCACTCATGGATATCAATGTTTAAAAAAAAAAAAAGAGACATTTTTAATGGAACATGAAATATTAACCTGGATTATACAGTCTCCATAAGACATTGCTAGACTGCAGTGGCAACCTGAAGAATTCTCTCACAATAATAATATCCCTCCTCTTCGTTCTAGAAAAGCTATAGCTGCCTTTAGGAACACACATTGGCTCCTGTATGATTACTGGCCTCTGCGCCTCTGCAGACTTTGTGTCAAAGCTCATAATGAGCGCTGTGGGCAGTGAGCGCCGGGTTCCTGGGCGCGTGATAAAACGAGGGGCAAAGAAGGTGTCTGTGCATGTTTCTCAGACGTGAACAACACTAACACAAGCGACCGGCTGCATTTTACCTGTTCTACCTGCAGCAGCGGCCTGCTCTGCTTTGCCTGCTTAGCATGTATCTCACTACAGGCAAGGCTGCATGAGAGGCTCAGCTGTTTTTATTAACATCCAGGAGGTATAAAGAGGTCTAAGAGGAAGACAACCAGGTAAAAAAAAAAAAGAAAAAAAAAAGAAACCAGCTCCACTTCATAAACTGCAGCTGATGGAACTGACTAGGCAATATGTACAGTTCCTTTTATATTGCCTCAGCCATCACGCCTTATTTATACCGCTCATATTTTCAGGCGTTTGTGTGATTTTTCAGCTCTGACTCAAATATGCCGCACGGATAGTGTGTGCTGTCAAAACGCAAATGGAATGGCGGCGAAACCCCCCCCCCCCCCCCCCCCCCCAAAAACACAAGGA
>VUQG01006021.1:55793-67929 GCA_015106755.1 Etia nguti | reverse complement strand
AACACCAATACCCCCCCCGACACCTACTTTGTATTTTCACTCTGTCCTCCAGTGATAATTGTCACTCTCGCCTGCTTCTACAGTCTGTTGCTCACTAGTTTGCTCTAAGGCAACTATTGATTCGGGAGCATCATCAGATCCATGAAGACAATAATGATGAACAATGAACAGACAGCTGCATCCTCTGTGGTCGGGGGCCAAAACTGATGGCCTTTGTAAGCATGTAATGCTTCATCTGGTGGATAATATGAGAGAAAATAGGGGCACAATATGTGAATTTTCTGAGTCACTTAGCTCATGGTCTCCCCTGCTTTTCATGCTGCTGGCTACACACACTCTCTCGAATTACAGACACTATAATGGCTGAAAATAGACTGGACACAGTGTATTTCCTCACCTGTAAGAATTCAAATGCAAAAGCATACTTTACAGGAGAAAATGATTATATTGTCATTGTATCATTGTATTAATGAGGTGATATAAATGCTGTCAAAACCTTCACCGGGTAGAACGGTAGTGTGATAATCCTTACCCTCACAACAAATTGTAATTAGCATAATTTATATTAGAGTAATAATTAACATATGAAAGTAATGAGATTACAGTTGTAACATCTGTTGCAAATTTTAAAGCAAAACTATCCTGATTTAGATTGTTCATAATCTACAGTCTATCAGTCAATAGGCTGACAACTACGAAAACCAAGGCCTAATCTATTGGATTATGCTACTTATGATCATTTTTCAGATGTTATTTAAAACTTTAGAGACTATACAGTAATATTCTGTAATGAAAAGTGATGTGAGCTGTGAAACAACAGAGTGAGGATGGGGTCAGAATAAAATTCATTTCCTAAAAGCTCAGTAGAACAACACAGTATGCTCCCGTTTGTTTCTTAAACAACGATCCACGATCCAGGCCCGCACAAGAAAAGCACCTGTGCTCTTGGCTTCAGACGTTTGCCATTCCCAGAAGGTCATTTGGTTAATGCATATTTGAGTTTTCATGGACTCTTAACTAGTTTTTAATCAGCAATTATTAGTGAATTGGAAGGCTGTGCAGGCACATGACTCTCTGCTGGCGGGAGAGTGCCCATCAATGTCACGTCAATTTCCATGCCAAAGGCTACATTAGGCCCGGAGTCTGGGAGGAAACAGCCACCTGAGTGCCTCATCTCCCCATCCACAGCAGTCTTCTCATCAACTATTGACTCTATTACACAGCACTGTCAAAAAAATTTTCCGCTTCAAAAGAGGAGCAACCATTACATGGCTGTGTGGGGAGATAATTTAGTGATGCACATAAAATTAAGTGCATATCCATTGAACATTGCTCATTATTGCACTTGAATTCCTACAATGCCAGGCTCGTGTGAGGATCCTGGATGCTTCCCAACCTTTCATTCCGTTCCCATTTTCAAGGCATAAACACAACTTGATGATTTAGGCTGATGTGCTACATAAATAGCTGTCATTTTCATCTATATCTAACCTACCTGTAATTGGCAATTAAACATTGCCAGCATCTCAGACTAGCTCTTAATTACCGTTAATAAGTGCTGAGGGGCTCTGAGGTGTCCTCGCAGGCTGAGGATGGGGGATGTGAGTCTCCTGCAGCACCACATCACGCCATGAATATGCATGGCGGAAAGGTATTCTTCCGCTCTCTCTCCCTCTGCTTTTCAGGCACACGGAGGTGGAAATGGACCACCTCTTGAACTTCTTCATTACACCTCCACAGCGACCTCAGCATCGCCGCCGTCGTTGCCATGCTGCATCCTCGCAATGGCATTTCCTCGCACTGTGGCTTGTTTTGTGTTTGCCAGGAGCTGTCACATTCAGCCTGTTAGTGCTGGCCCATGGGAAATTTGCACAGTGCGACTGGTATGAGGTGAGGCCATCAAATGAGCCGGTGACATGCTGCTATATGCCCCACATATTTGCTATGATCTGTGTTTGTGTCTTTGTTTGGATAATGCCAATCACGACCCTTAGCCCCTTTCACATTTACCCTTTTTTTTTTTAAAAAACAGGTGATACATTTTCACAGTATAGAGGCTCCTGCTCAAATATCACTTATAGTATTTCTACTTTAAAGCAAACTTTGATTTCACAGATTAATACAGCTTCCTTTTCTCCGCTGTGAGCTGACATTTAGTTCCCATGACTGCTGATTGTCTTGCCGAGTTCCACTAAAGACCCGAATCCTTGTATTTAAGGGCCGACGAGTGTAGAGCTCTCTGATCATAATGGCACTTTTAATTAGCACTTAATTAAAGGCAGGTGGACTGGAAAGGTCAAGCAGTTAGGCCTCTGAGTTAAAAACACAGTCAGCGTGAGCATCGGCTCTTTGACAGATTTGTCTGCTAATTACAGTGACCAGAGTCTGGACAAACTCTGTTCACATCTGCCTGAGGTTAAGCCATTTTTCATATTTACCATCTTTCCTTCTAAAGTTTTCCCTATATTAATGTTTGCTTTGTTTTCTTTAAATCTAAGAGTCAGTTCCTTTGACAGACAGCAAGAAAATCCAGAGCAGTTTCTTTGAAAGAAAGTGAAACAGCCCACACTGCCAAATTGGATCATCATTGTGCTCATTACACAAACACAAAAATGAATGCAGCGTGATCTAAACTCGCAGTGCCTCGGCTGTGAAAAACAGAGCTGAGCCAAGAGTATTGATCTCAGTCTGAATTTATGGATTGCCGTGTCTAAGTGAGTGATGGAGCTGTCGGACCGTCGGTCTCACCTGACAAGCACCCACATTAAAAATCCTGATCCCTGAATTCCACCGGCGTCATGTTTAACTATCGCCATCTATCACGGTAAACATATACCAAAAAAAGGTGTTTTAAATCTATTGTCGTGAACTCAATACACTATTGTTATACTCAGTGTGTCTGTGAGTTAGCTTTAGTGAAAAATGTGTGGAAAAAATGGAACGATCCAGTGAGAAAGCAGCTGAATTTTTTCTTCATTGTCAAGTGTTTCACCTCAGAAAATGACTCAGAATCAGATTTTTGCTTCTGCCATCTGAGGTTAAATTCTCCATCTCGGGAAGAAGCAGAACTAAGCACAGCGTGACAAACGCATCAAAAGGTACTATTGTAAGGCCCTGAAATGGCCTGTCATGCAGCAGCCTGTTTGCTCATCTACTCCATCACATCCCCAGCCGTTTATACACTGAGCCTCGGCTAATGCTGATGCTCTCCATGTGACGCTGATGAAGAATAAGGCACTGGCGAATGCGTTTCCCTGAAAGCACTGCATCTTCTCAGGCGCTGCGAGAGACCACTGAGGGGCAGCAGAATTACACGTCAGTCTTTGTTTGCTCACCATTTTCCCCAAATGCATCTTAGGCTATTAATCCTGCTGACTTATGAGAGACCTCGAAGGATCCCGGGTGCTGACATGCTCAGTGTGTGTGGTCTTGGTAAAAATACGGTAAGATATGATCCCCCCCCCCCCTTTTAAAATAAAATACACAGAAAATACACACAATTCTGTGATAGTTTTCAACACACCTGCACTTGATTTTGAAATGCTGTGATATTCAGGTTCAGAAAAACACAAATACGACGCAACAGTGGAAAGAAGTCATATAACAATTCAGTTTATTTTATTTATTTTCCAGACAGACACATCGATTTCTGGACCACAGTAGAGGATGGAAACCTTTCACAGACATTTTTTTGTCAATATTATTATTTGAAAATACAAATATAAAATTAGACTTTCCACATTTGATATGTGAGAGACCCCCATCCATTATTATTATCATTATTATTTTAGTATATTTTACAACAGGGCTTGAGCAAGCCATATGATAACCTGAAAGATGCTTTCAGATGTCAGTCAAGTCTGTCTGTCTCTCGCCATAAAAAGTCGGTTAACATAAAAAAAAGGGGCAAGTGTTAGGAATGGGCAGACAGCGGTGGAGAGAGCTTTGTGCTCAGCCTGCGGAGACACGGCAGAGCCTCACACTGCCGGCCGTGCAGTCTGAGGAGCCTCCGGACACCCCTCGTGGCCGTGCGGTCCGCTCCAACCTCGACAACACGCCGGGGGTGAACTCGCATGTTGGTGAACCAATAATGATGAGTGGACTAAATGAACCTGGGCGTGGCTGTGTGACAAGGATTATTCTGTATACAGCTGAGGTCTCCAGTCTAATATTATTCAGTTCAAATGAGCGAGAATTGCAACTATATATATTCATCTATATACATATATATTGCAATTATATGTATATATTTGGCGATGAGCATGGCGTGAGATGGCAATGGTTTGGACTGGAGGGGAAGTTCACCCCAAAAACACAGTAGTACAGGCGAACTTGTGCCATTTCCGTCACCTTGAAGAGTTCAGTCCAGATTTGTGAACATGAACTGATCTTTGATACATCGAGCCAAAAAAAACCTGTAAATAGCGTTGTTAGCGAGAGTCACTTTGTGAACTGGCCGGAGACCTAACTTTGTGTTCACTGTGACGGTATCCAGTATCTCTCAGAGATAAGGGCACACTGTCTGGTTTTTTGCTTTTTCAAAAAAAACCATTAGCACCACTATGAGTAAGCCTCTTTTTGGATAAAAATGCTCAAGAACATTCAATGAGCCTTCAAAGTCAGTCTGATTCATTGGAAATGGAGCAGAGCCTGGTGTCCCAAGCTTTTAGGAAACTTTTGTTCATATTCAGAAAACGCTTATGAACCCAGGATGACAGAAATCCCATAAGTGCGTACGGTTTCAGGGTGGGATCCCCCCCACCTCGAACTGATGGGGTTTATTGTTTGGCCATTGCCTAGCACTTGCCTCGAGATTCAAGTTTAAATGGATACGGTAGTACACTACAAATGTCAACACCTTCCAGGTTGACTTTTTTTCTTTTTTGATTCTTTTTTTTCTTAAACCAAGTCCCCTCCCCTCTCCCCAAATGGATAAGCTAGTCTACTAAGATGTGTAACATTCATCAGCTGTAAACTGCTGTCAGTTTGAGATAAAACGAAATTACAGCAACAGAGCCATGCTACCTTAAAGTCCAAGCTACAGGATCACAAAACAATAGAAGAGTCAATTTTGATATTGTGTGAGGGAAAACAAGCCATTTCAAGCCTTCTTTCCATTGAAAAAGGGTTAATTATAGACTAAGAGACAACAGGCACCACGACAGCACAGCAGTGTAGTGCGTGCTTGCTGCTCCGGATATTTTCTGTTTGGATAAAACGCCAAGAAAACTGGACCGCGACTGGGTTGTGTTTGAGTTAATTATACAATTAAAATATTTCAATGAACAGGAGGAACAATTTCTTTATTACTTTGAGATTTAAATTATAACCAAACTGTGTTCAGTCATCGTTCTTCTGCTATTAATACATTTTTAAAAAATATTTCAAACAATAAAACGTTTTCCACAAATACTGCATTTTTCTAAAGTGAGTGATAACTTTATCTAGCTAAGATACTGACGTATTCGATAATTGGCCTCTGCCTAATTTTAATTAAAAAGAAAGAACAATTTTACTTTCAGAAAGTAAAGTAAAGATCATTTACTTTCATCATTTACTTTAGAAAACAAAACAAAACAAGATAACTTATTAGCATCACTGACAAAGCTGCTGTGTACTCTATGTGCTGGGTGCAATTGAGCAGACTGGTTAGGAAGAAAGAGCGCACTAATGTTAACTTATTAACAACAGCATAATATTAACTGTTAATTTAAAGAGCCAGTAAATTAGCAAACAGAGATTATGCTCAAAAAGGCTCAACTGCACTGGCTTTATTAGGGGTCCAAGCAGCGCCTGCAGCAGGAATCCCATTGTTTTAATAAGTTTGTTTTTGCTCCTGTAAATCTAAACATGTTAAGTCTAGGCATCCTTTGACACGGTTGTTAATAATAATCTATTCTAGCTTGGCAATGCATCACAGCTTCAGGTTGCAGGTCCAACTCTGGACAGGAATTTAACCGTCTATTAATCAGACGTGACAAACTCGACACCCCTCAGCACCTGCTGATATTCCTCTAATGGTTTTCTGTTTAGTATTTGCAGTGTTTCTCTGTGTGTGTCAGTAATGCCTCTGTAGTGTCAGAAACACTGTTAATAGATTCAAATAAGATTTTTTTAAAAAATTCATTAACAGTTCCCAAATAAATCAGAGCTCAAAAACTGTATCATCTAAAAATAATGACACCAGAGGAGCCTGGGATATCTGCAAAGTGTACAAACATTAAAAGATAGAAGAGGCTCTTTAAACAGCTCTGTGACTGATGACGTATGTGGTAATAACTCGCATGTCTCTTAAAAAAATATGAAATATCTTAAGTAAAAATTGTTTTTTTCCCGTGATTTTAGCTTGTGTCCCTCTTAAAAAGAAAAAAGAAAAAGAAAAAAAACATACAGGGAAAAATTACAATGAACCTCTAACAAAATAACTGTCTGCAAATACCAGAATAACATGATCGTTGAGAGAAAGGTATATCTCGACTGGTCCTAAATCCACTATTCACTACAAGTATTATATTAATGAGTCCTCTATAACATCTACTTTGTAATTACAGGAGATAGAAAAAGAGCGCAAGAGGGAGAGGGATAAATATGAGAGAAAGGAGAGGTAGAGCAAGGGAGAACAACAAAGAGCACTACACTGGTATCAAAGACAGCACTCTGTTTACAAGTTAACTGTGATTTCTTTACACACTAATGAAGTACATGAATGAGCAACAAAATATCGTAGGATCTCTGAGGATGGGGAATGGAAAGAGAGAAAGTAATGGATGCACAGTACATTTTAATAGTATATTACAATTATTAATATATAAACCACAAAGTATCAATAAAACTCTGATTAAACTTGAAATCAGCAAAGAAGCATCTTTTTTTTTTATAGTTTTGTATTTCTTATTTTCTTTTACATTTGAACATTACAAGTTGTTTTTTTTTCTTCTTCTTCTCTTGACTCTTTAAATTATTACTCGATCACACCTCCATATCGTTTACTTTAACAGTAATCCAGCATATGTCTTTACCTGGTTGCTTTGAAAAGAAAAGAAAAGAGACGAGACGCGGGTAAAAGGAAAAAAGCAAACGCATCTGCGGCGGCATCGAATTTCAAAACCAGAATGCATACTGGAGCCTATTATTATTATTGTTATCATTATTATTAATAAATCATCATCACAAGTAAAACCATCGACCGCACGTTCTGTGGAAAACCCGGTGCAGTGGTAGATAGTGAATTATTCAGTGTCATCTTTTGACCCCGTATTAAATATCCTCAGATGAGACATGGGTCTACTCTATAAAGAAATCCAAGTGCACACGGCAACATAACCGGTTACTACTTCCCGAGCTGTGAACTCGCCTCAAAACGCTCAAGTGTTTTGTCTAGTCGAGAACACGCCAGCTCCGAAATCCTTCATGCTATCCCAAAGCACAGGGCAGTTTCCTTTTTCTTTTTTTTTCTTTTTTTAAAAAAAGCCAACATATACATGTGCAAATAGAAAAAAATGGCCTGTACTTTACAACTCACAGTGCAATGATTACTTGCTTAATTACCTTTCAGTGTTTTCATTTGTTTTGCCACTAGAATAAATTAAAAAACCTGCCAATGATTCCATAAGAGAACTCAGGAAGGCTGAGGTATGGTATCAAAACGTTTACTTTCCTAATTCACTCAAAAGAAAAAGATCTGAGTCAGAGAACGAGCGTTACATAAAGACTCGAGCACAGAGCCCAGGTTTTGTGTTCCAAAGGAAAGAAAAAAAAATAGAAACAACTAATCGGGAACGTGCAGGATGAAACAAACATCAACATTGCAGCTAACAAGTTCCTCTCAAGAGTAGAAAAGTGTCAGGACGCGCAGAGCCTGCTTCAAGTTCTAATCTTCACATCTAAGTACAGTGTGCTTTGGATTTAATCATCTTTTTTTTTTCTTTTAAACTTTCTCTTTGAAATGATACTGATACTGTAACAGTTAGACAAAAAGATACCAATCAGGCTCTTCATTTTTTAAAATTATTATTATTATTATTTCTCCAAAACTGTGTTGACTCACCGCTTGTAAATTTTGCTGGTATGACACTTGTAAAATTATTCAGCTTCAGTATTTACAGAGCAAGTGTGTGCGCGCTAGGCGTGTGTGTGTACGTGTGTTTGTTTCTGTGTGGGGTTGTTATACTGTCTTCCAGCAGAAAAAAAGAAAAAAAAGAAAAGTTGAATAATAACTGTTTACAGCTTTGTCTTCTATTCACACGCTATAACATGTTCTTTTGACACACCATCACAAAAATATGCTATTCTCTCACTGAGTTGGTTATATGCAGTGACTGGAATAATATGTACAGCTACATTTCTTTTTCTCAAGTTTGAATTCACAATGTAGTTATATGAAATTTGTTATAGCATATATATATATTTCTAAACAACAAAAACAACACTTATAAAAAAGGACCATAAAAATATTGGAGTCCTCTTTGTATTGCCCAAAAATAGGTAATTATGGTTAACAATGAGACATCACAAGAAATAAAACAGCTACTAAGATTTATTACTTAGATACCTTCTTTAAAATTTCCTTAAAATGTTTTTTTTTCTTCTCCGAGTCTTTCCGCACTGAGCTTGTCTTTTTTTTCTTGTGTTTTCTTTCTTTCTTTTTTTTTTTGCAGAAAGACTGAACGGAACATCCCGAGCTTTTCTCCTTTTAGACTCACCGATACAAAGATGAAGACGTGACTTCGAAGATATTCTTGGCTATGACCGCCGTACTTCAAATGACAAAAAAAAAAGCAAAAACAAAACAAAAAAAACAAAAAACGATTTACACAACAATACCAGAAGATAAAATAAAAACGACACAAAATTAAAGGTTCAACTAAAACGACTTTCTCAAAACTAATCAAAAGAAAAGCTCACAGAGGAAGAAAGTAGGTGAATGAACTCGACGTGAAACATCATACCAAACCAGGTTGTAAAGTTATAGGAGGTTTGGATTATAGTACAGCAGTTGTTATTTTTCTGAGATGATAAACATTTTCTTTTCTTCTTCATATGGTTCCGACTTTCGTTCATTTTGCCAGGGTGACGCTGTAGTGCTTGAAGTTGGATTAGCATCACCTGCACACAAAGCCAATTAGAAACTTCGTCCTGTCTTTCCTGGGCCACCAGATATACTCTGCTGGGTGATAAAGGAAAAAACACAACAAAAAAAAAACAGAAGGAAAAAAAGGAACAACAGCATTAGAAAGCATACATTTAATTAGAGTAAGTCTCGAACATAAATAAAACTAGCTGTAATGCATTTTGCAGGCTTGCTGAAGCATGAATAACTGGGATGTGATTCTAAGAAACTGCTACAGGTCAACATTTCCTGAAGCACCAATAATTACTGTAAAAACAGCCTGTCCAACAACGTGGTGCACACATTTAAAAAAGTCTAGACTGTCACAAATACCACACTATTTACTTAAACGGCTTATTCATTTAGCATTTGTGCATATATATTGACCTGCCACTTTATTAGATATATCTGATCATACCAATATCTAATCAGTCAATCACATGCCAGTAGCTGATTGGTTAGATGGAATGCTCTGACCAGCACACAACACATTAAACCTGCAGCAGCAGAAGACCACACCACCAGCCACTCCTGTCAGATAACAACAGGAAACTGAGGCTACAGTTTGCATGGGATCACCAACCTCAACAGCAGAAGCTGGAAATTGTTTTCATTCTGATGGTAGAGCCAGAATGTGGTGGAAACTACATGAAAGCACTGCTCTATCCTGCCTTGTATCAACATTTCAGGCTACTGGTGGTGGTGTGATGGTGATATTTGGCACACTTTGGGCCTATTAGTACCTACTGAGCATTGGCTCAGTATTGTTACTGATCTGACCTATCCCCTTTGACCACAACATACCCATGTTCGTTATCCAATAAATCATCTCAAACTGGTTTTTTGAACATCACAACGAGTTCGCTGTACTCGAATGGCAGCAACTGTGCGCTACTATCCCGTCAATATGGAGCAAAATCTCTGATAAAAGTTTCCAGCACCTTGTTGACGTACCCAATAAAGTGGCAGGTGTGGTATATCGTGCTGTGGACTCTTGTAATAAAAGTGAAGCTAATAAGCGGAAAATTTTCCAACAGTTTAAAAATGCATACAATAATATGTTTTATGCACATCAAACATCTAGAAGTATCTGTAGGGCAGACAGGGTTTTATATATGACACTGTGGCTGTACATATGAGGGAGTGTTAGCAAAAAGAAGGTCATGTAGTGATAAGCAATTCACTTCCTCAAAGATTCTTCCTACACCTCGGAAATATTTAATAAATCATGGCTGCTTGTTAGTGAAAGATTTTGCAGTTTAGATTTTAAAAGTTGTGAAAGAATTGTAATGAGAGTCCTGTCCTTGGACAGACAGAGCTTAGGTCAAAAACACTTTAAAGTGTGACATCCCCTCCGGTTGAATTACAAGACATATGATTTTTTCCTCACAGACATGTGACTATTTTAGGATGGAAACATTTCAAAATGTCGAAAAGAAAGTGGAAAGAAAAACTGAAGAACCGGTAGTATTTGTGTGAGTAACCGATGTATAAAGCTTTCCTTCATAAACTATTATAAAATGATTAAAATTCTCGTGATGTCTGGTAATCTTCTGTCCTTTTTTATCACTTATATTTATTCGTTTTTTGCAAAGACCTTAAACAAACCACCTCGCCACACTCACACGTTACTACCAGCTCCGTGTTTCCCCAAAGAGAGGTAAAGGAACAACGATTAATGCGATGAACACATAGTACAGATAGATACTGATAGAAATGCACAGTAAATAAAATGCAATACCTCTGATGAAATGGCAACCGGCCACCTGTTCAATGGTATCCATTTGTAAAAGCTGTCGCAATCAACGGGCCCTAAAAGTGTACAGTTAGTGCTTTTGTCAGTATGCATTTCAAAGAGAGAAAAGTGAGTATCATATCAACTTCTTTTTTTTTTCACAGCTAGCATGAATGTGAATGTTGTGATCATGTTGAGTAGCAGAGCAGGAGAATACTGAAATATCATACCAACTCTTTTCACACTCTTGCAAGAAGAATGATTGCAACATTACAACAGGAAGAAAAAGCCACGTAATGCTAAAAGATATTAAAAAGAGTTAGATATGCTCTGTACAGTAAATGATTCATACTGCATTTAATAATGCAAGCTATTATAACAATGCAGCACTCAGATTACAGGATCTAAATAAAAAATATGCAATAATACACACAATCCCCATTCATGCTAACACACACAAGTGATTTCATCTGAAAGAATGCAGAGAATAGGATCATAAACAGCCTTCAGTAAGATCAGTGTGCTTCTGACTATTGAATGGCTTTTATTACTGAGGCTCACTTATCAGGACACTGTGAGCTTTCCCACTGACAGGTCTGTAAAAAATGATTGGATTCAAACACAACAGTGAAAAGGAGAGAAGCACTTTCAGCAGCGCTTGCTTGTCTTTATCACCTCAATCAGCTAATTGCTCTCTAATTGTCTTGCATAAAAAAACAGTTAAGTTCATTAAAGCTTCTTCGCAGTAGCTGTTTTCGTACTGGCTAAAGGGATTAATAAAATCAGCGGAGCGTGAGACAGAAGGACAAATCGGTGAATCTGAAGTCATCCGTGAGCTCCTGAGATATGACGATCTTATACGCGCTCAGTTCAACAGCGTCCTCGGTAAAGAAGTGAATTATGAAGTGCATTTTAGTTCTGAATCATTTCCTATTTTAATGTTCTGAATAGAGATCATCTCGGCTGGAGCAGGAAGTCAGAGGCCTGCTGCATCACCTCTGCTTTATTGATTCGCTGTGATTCTGAAGTGGTGATTTAGTCTGAAGTAGTATTATGGGCAGAAACTGACTCTCTGTAAGGGAATCAGAAGGCCCGGCTTGGATAATGTTGGTAAAATACACCGCATATTTTTCACCCACCTCTTTCAAAAATCAGCTGCACTCAGCTGCTTCAATATTATTCTCATCTCTTCTGAATTTTCTGTATTTTTTTGGGTGGGGGGGTGGGGGGTTGAAAGACTTGTTCTATTCTCTAACTCAGTAATAAACTATGGCTACAAACTGTTGCAACAA